>VZSF01003775.1:1316586-1579519 GCA_013398295.1 Chionis minor
TTGAAGTTTCCGGTTATTAGAGTGGGCAAATAATGCATATTACATGCATTTCTAGAACTACCTGACTGAACTTTTCAGGCATATATCAAGGAGATAAGGCTATGAAACCTTAGGAGTTCTGGTTTTGACAGGGACTGGGCTCTCATCTCCATAGCTGGAGGCCTGAAATTGTTATAAATCTTGTTTTGACTAGGATTCTTAGAGGTTCCACATTCTTCTAGCTTTCAAGCTTAGGATTTCCAGACAGACACGTTAAAGATGAGAAGGTGGCTGGGAGTAGTTGCCATGACTTTCCAAAGGGAAATTATGCCTGACTAACGTGATGGCCTTCTACAATGAAATGACTAGCTTGGTGGCTGAGAGGAGAACAATGGATATGTGTTTGTCTTGATTTCAGCAAGGCTTTTGACACTATGTCCCATGACATTCTCATTGACAAGCTGATTAAGTACGGACTAGAAAAGCAGATAGTGAGGTGGACTGAAAACTGGCTGAGCTGCTAGGCTCAAACATTAAGTCCAGTTGGAGCCCAGTCACAGTAGTCTACCCTAGAAGTCGGTGCTGGTTAAAATCTTTGCTAGTCATCTGAATGATAGGGCAGAGCACACCTTCAGCAAGTCTGCAGATGATGTAAAGTTGGGAGGAGCGGTTGATAAATGAGGTAACTGTGCTGCTATTCAGAAGGACCTTGACAGGCTGGAGAAATCGGTGAACAGGAGTCTCATGAAATTCAGGAAGGGCAAGTGCAAACTCCTGCACTTGGGAAGCAATAACCCCAGGCACCATTACAGGCTAGGGGTGACCACCTGGAAAGCAGCTCTGCAGAAGAGGCCCTAGGGAGTACTGATGGACAACAGGTTGAACAGGAGTTGGCGAGGTGCCTTTATGGCAAAGAAGGCTAACAGCTACGGTAGGCAGAGCATTGCCATCAGGTCAAGGAAGGTGACCTTCCATCTGTGTTCAGCACTGGTGAGGTCACATCTGGAGTGTTGAGTCCAATTCTGGGCTCCCTTGTGCAGGACAGACGTGTTCATACTGGAGAGAGTTGAGCCAAGGGCCACGATGGTGATTAAGGTAGTGCAGCATCTGTCTTATGAGGAGATGCTGCGAGAGCTTGGACTGTTACGCCTGGAGAAGAGAAGGCTCAGGGGGATTTTAGCAATGTGTATAAATGCCAGATGGGGTGGAGTGAAGAAGATGGAGCCAGACTCTTCCTCAGTGGTGTTCAGGGAAAGGAGAACAAGCAATGGTCACAAACTGAAATGCTAAAAATTCCATTTATACATCTGAAAAGCCTGGAAATTCTTAGGATTACCAGGTTTTTTTATTACAGAGCTGGGAGATTGGAAGGGAGACTGTCTGTCCTTGATTTCTTAGGAAACATTCATTCAGCTGAGATTGCCAATATGAGTGTCTCTTAGCTTTATAAATGCCATTTTTAACAGCTTTTATTGAGTTACTGAAAATAGTATTTCATCTCAGAAATTACTTGGGTTATTTTCAGAACAACATTTTTAACTTATTCAAGCTTATGGGAAGCTTCAAAATTGGGGGTGTGATCTGACTTAAACTGGAAAAACATTTTCAAAGTAAGCAGTATCTCCATTTTGTCCACTTATTTTTTGATAGCTATTGGATATTTACAAACTTTATGCACACAGAATTCATTCTGCCATTATAAGTTTTTCACGAATAAAAATCTAGATAAGAAGTCCTTGAGCTGGCCCAGTGATTATCAAAGCGTTTTTTTATTTAATTTTCTGAAATTCTTGTACTCTTGGAAAATTACGTAGTAGTTTTAATTTTAAGTGATTTTTCTTTGCATAAAGCAATTTAGTTTGAATATAAATTTTAAAAGCCTCAAATATTGTTGTTTGTGGTTGTCATATGAGTGAAATGACTCACAAGACAAAAAATAGTTAATAGAATGAATCAGTCTTAAAAAGAGGAATTTCATGGTACAGTATCATATAAAATTAAGCAATGATTTTATCTCCTTGATGAATAGGCTTTGGAACTAATACTTTACCTTGAATGATAGTTCAATGGAAAAAAGGGAAGCTTCGAATGTTAGAGAAGTGCAAAAGTAATTATATGAAAAAATGAAGTTATTTTTTTCCAGGCTAAATATAGATCCCATTACAGCAGTCATTTTGCTTGTACTTGCTTAACTAACTGATGATCTGACTTGTCCCATTGACTTAATTTCACTTAAATCAAGTAAATAAGTTTTTGCAAAGTCAGAATGGCAGTTAAATATTTTATAAAAATATTAACACCCCCCCTGCTTCTGAGGCCCTTTTTGCACTGTCAGCATCCACTATATTTCATCTAGCAAGATGCAAGTCTGTCTGTATCTCCGTGATAGGAGTTCTCACTGAATTCCTAGTTCTAACAGAGTGTATGCCTGCATTTTACAGTACACACTTCTTTTGAGTGTTGTCTGTAATTTTAAGTATTATTTATATAGCAGAGACTTTCACAGAAAAATTCCTTCTGATGGTAATGTTAATAAGAAAATGTAGAAAGCTGATTCAGCTGCTTGGATGCACTTTTTTGTTACAATACTTGTAAATATTTGGTGTAACAAGACTTCTTGTACTTCTGTCAGTCAAACTTGCTGAAGTGAGTAATGCCAGCATAAAATGATGTAAATACCATGAATCAGCTCAATGAATGTACTATGTTGATCGTATCTTCACAAAAGATTAAATATTCAAGTTGGAAAAAATATCAGGAAACTCATAGTTCTATGTTAACTTTGGTCTTATTTTCCTTATTTAATGGCAATTTATCGGTCATTACTGTATCAAGTAGATCCGTTTTCATTTCCTTGTTCCTTGTACTGAGTGTAGACAGGACTACTTTTGTAATGCAAAGGCCCATTTATTCACCTGTATTGTTCAGTATTACTCAAATATTTAAGAGTTATTTAGTTCAGAAGACCCTCAGGATGTACTGAGAATGTGTAAACTTTAAAGGAAAAGAAAAATGAAAACCAGTACTGATTTGTATTTTTAAAAAGTTCTTGTTCATCTTCTTGCGGTTTATTTGATATTTTGCTAGGTATGTTCTTCTGTAGTGGGCAAGGAGAAAGACAAATGGACAGCTTATGTAAAATAAGTTGTAGTTGGAGAAGGAGACAGCACCCTGCTCCCATCATACAGCTGTCCAGTTTGCTTATGCCTCTTCCTTCCTCACATGATCCCATCATTACAGAACATCCTTGTGAAGGTGGGAACTGAGTCATCACGCTTCTTGTGGGGAAGCTAGAATTGAATACAATGTGCAAAAATGATTTCTGTGCTCTCCCTCTGCTGCCCTCCCATCCTTATAAAGGTGACTTCTTGTATGCTTTTAATCAGTGCTATTCTTTCTTCTTTATAGATTATTTAAAAGAAAAACAAATAAGTTTGTAATATTTTGAAAAGTTTTGTTTAAAAAATGATTTTATAGTATTTTGTGCTGATTTTATCTAACATATACACAGTATTATTTCATACAAAAAAATTATAAACCTGAAACCTTCATGCAAATGAATTTACATGTTCCTGTGTATATAACGGCTTCATTAATTTCATAAGTCATTAAAAAAGATTATTTATAATTTATTTAAAAAATTAGATCTATTCCAAGCAGCGTTCTCTAAAACAGCTTGGACACAGCTTATTCAAATGAAAGGAACATTCACTAAGTTTAACTATTTCTTTCTATAACTGGAGCAAAAATGCTGTAAATGACCCGTCATTCTCTTCATGCTGTTCATAGATACATATTTTGCATGTGTATTTCATCATGTTATCACATTTTTTGTTTTCACTAAGGCCAATACAATCTTTTCCAGCTGTTGGTTATGATAAAAAGTCTATGTAGCTCAAAGTAAAAACGAAGACTTGTATGGTGGTAAATAAGGCTAATCCCTTACTTGATCTTTACTTATCTAATGTTCTGTTACTATGGCAGCACACAATATATCTGCTTCAGTAACCACAATAGTTTTTTATTATGCCTGGTCTGTATGAAAAACTGTACTTTAAGTTTCTTGAAGTTTAGATTTGCTTTTTGCAAATCATAGCATGATTTCAGGAAGGGAAAGGCTTACATGTTCATTACTTCTTATGCAAGCAGTGTAATTAGAGTCCTCCATAGCTAATTAGGATACTCCATAACAGATTTATCTTACATAATTGATTATCTTTAATAAGGTTTTGAATAGACACTGTTAGCACTCCAAGTCTGCAGTTTGACTGTTGTGTCTTACCTATTCTATACCATTCAAAAGGCTTCAAATACCAGATCTTCGGGTTGGTATAACATGACTTATTTTTATAGTGGACAGTTGAGCCATGCAAATTAATATTAGGTAAGCATTTTATTCACAGTTCGTGCCACAGTTAAAGGAAAGCATATTTAACGGGAGAAAAATGGGTCATATTTGACCCATCGAGCATCATCCTGTTGTACCTTCATGCTGCATCCTTCATTCTCATGGTTGTTTGTTTTACAAAAGTACTCTTAATAGCTATGTTCTACTGTGTTGTGCTGTGCTTATGGGAGACCTTCAAGGACAGATCACCTTCCAGAATGGCAACCGTCCTACAAGCCGAGGCACACTCAGTTAGGCTTTTCCTACTAGCTGAGTAATTGACTGTATCACAGTTTCTGCTTCTCTTGAGAGTTCAGAACCCATTACGTGGTGCTATATGAAGTGCTCCCACCTGTTGATACGCTTTTGTGTTTTTTCCCAAAACTTAGGTAGCTGTCTGCTGTGTGGTAGCTACTCATTGCTGTTTGTGAGCTTCCATGTTAGGGACCTGCTAGTGTCATAGAAGCACATTACGGAGACTCATGGAGAAGCAACCCCTGCAAGAAAGTGGCAGTTTCCATGCAGTGTTTCTTCTGAGGACTTCAGTAACAGTCTCCAAGGAGAACAAGGACTCATCTCTGATGGGTCTAGAGATACAAGCTTGTCTAGCGGAAGTTCCCAGTGTGCTAGTGTGCTATTCATGGCTTGACGGGACCCACATGCTTGTGCATTTTCACATACTGTTCCCCCTCAGAGGCATCCTCAGGGATGGGTTTTCTGGATACCTACCTCCTCTTTTTCCTTTCCTTCCCTCCTCTTTTCCTTTTCCTTCTTTGGGATGATGATGAGATTCCAGGAACTCTTTCCCATGTGGAATTCAGTATGTTTTGCCGTGTTAAAACCCCTTTCTTTTACTTTAGCTTGGCACTGGCTGCTAGCGTATCTGTAGCCTTGCTGAGCATAGCTGGCAGTAATCTTTCCTACCTATATGGAGAAGAGGGTGCCTCTTCCTGACACTGCGTATGAGTTTGGGTATAAATGGCCTTACCCATGGGACGGTGGTCTACATTTGAGTACACATATTTAATTTTATGACCACAGTTACAAATTTTGTGTCGTCTACAGCTTTATTTATTAGTGACTGAAAATTGGTTTCCTTCAACTTCAGGGAATGACAGTTATCTTTTCTGTTAACCTCTTTGTTTTATTTAGAAAATCCATTTAAGCTGTATTAAAAATATTTGTGTTGATGAGAATTGTTCGGCCAACTTCCCTTTCTGGTTTCAAACAGTAATTTTTTTGCTTTGAATTATGAACTTCAACAGATCTTTAAATACTTAAATTTTTATGCTACAATATTAAGGTTACACTGGTGCCTATAGACAGTTTTGCTAAGGACGTGTTCCTTGTCATTCAGTTTGCCATACTATTTTGCTATCCTGTTTATTTTTGAGGTACTCTTGCATTTCTGTCTATTGTCCCTATATTGAATTGTAATTCTATTAAAATAAATACAAGCAAAAATATTACGATAATATGTGTTTAGCAATTAAATGATGCCTGAAAAAATGAAATTAATCACTAGATTATGAGACTGTTTCTATAGTCTGCTATGTTACAAATATAACTAACTACATAACAAGTCCCAAACGTTTCATAGAAGCACAGCTAGATTTTTAACTGCCGGCCCATTGAAACGTAATAACTGACAAATTTCATCTTGCTAAACTTGACTCAGGTGGAATTAAGAAAAACATACATGCATGCATACATTTGCATACTGTAGATATTTATATGTACACATAGCATTCATATTCAAGGCAATACAAACAAACACTTCACTAATGTAGACTAATGAGTTATTTATTTTTTGAGACCGTTTTCTTAAAAACATGTCTTATTAATTTGCTTACTTCCTCAAGTCTCTTTTACAACTATATTATGAAAGTCTGAGTCCTACTATCATTTGTTTTATAAAACAGTAAATTTAATGCTTTTCTTTAGTTAAGCAGGTATGAACTTGCAGAGTATGCAGACAAGGTGGCACACGCCTATTTTTAATAGTCTTGAAGTAAGAAAACATCATCTTACAATAAGGGTGACTCATCTAGAAATGTAGTTAAGATCAGGCTAATACAAAACATCCTAAAAAATTTCCATTAGGACTACTGCCCTCAGGGTAGGTATCTTTGAACTCTAGTTCCAACATGCAAACTTTAAATGGTGCCTCTGAATAGAACTTTGTAACTCAGAGTTTGACTCTCTCTCCTCCTCCTTTTTCTTTTCTTAAGGGCCCTTCTTCTGCAATAACTTTATCACAAGAACATGTGTTTGCAGATTGGATATTTTGCCCTCACATTTGGCTAAATAAGTATCTGCTGATGTAGATAGAATTACATTTTGGAAGTGCCAAGAAAAATATTGTAACGCCTTCAAACTGTTTATGACGGTTGGGAACTACATACCATATTTTGTGTTATATGAAGAACCCATGTGTTTTTTTTTATAAAAAGAAAGTAATAAAATTGACATGAGCCTTGCGTATCAAAGGACGGAGATCTTACTGGAGGTACGCTGCAGTTTCATGGGCACATTCATTAACCAGTGGCTGCTCTCTGCCGTGAGGCAAAGAAATAGACTGGCAGGTGGGGAGGTACTCCTGAGAATAGTTTTGTCAGATGAAAACAACCCTCTTCCTTGTCTTCTACCACAAAATATTCCTCTCTTATATGCTAATACTGGTAGGGGCAGGGTCAAATTTGGTTTTTGCTTTTTGTGGCTACAGAGAAATGTGGAACGAATAAACAGAAAGTTGGTAGATATTTTTGGTTACCTATGTTATTCCAATAACAGTTTTGACTCATTCTGTTGAGCGCAAATGAACAAAATGCTTGGCAGTACTTTTTTCTTGTGTTTACACTGGTAGAAACAGCTCTGTTATGAGGTACTAAAATGCCAGGGAGAGCCATACTGAATTTCCAGAGCAGTCAAGCCATTGCTGTGTAGAGAGGGAAAATGGGATTCTGAGAAATTAATTTACTATTTTGAATTCACTGCAAACTTCAAAAGTATTTTGATGAATAGGGTGTGCTTCCAAAATAGTAGGAATTGTAATGGCAGACCAAGAATGACATGGTATGAACATATGTTTACAAAAACAAATGTATGTATACACATATATGTGCAATTAAAAGAAAAAATTTACATCTGTAGGCTAAAACCTGTTTACCGCTCAGATGCATTTTTATTCTTATGGTATTAATTCCCTAGGATATGGTATTTATGATCTTTATTCCAACAAAGTATTATTTTAATTGCTGCTTGTTTGTGGCATGCTTTTCAGGGTAAACTTTTAAGTCAGTTGTTAGAGTACGCTTAATATGTAATCCAACACAGGTAGTTCCATAAACACTCACGCATTTTAATTTGTAATTTTGGGTGAGATCCTAGGATAAAGACTGTAACAGGTGTTACTGAATAATAATGTGATCTTAAGCTTTCAGGATATCAAAGAAGGGCACAGAAGAATTGAAAATTAAGTTTTCTGCTGGAGAGAGAAGGAAGTTTAATGGAACAAATTCTGAAATGCTGTATCCATTTTATCTTTAATGAAGAAAATTCCTACCCCTTTTCTGATCAAGATCTTTAATGTTTAACCTAATAGAATTTGGTAAAGTTTTAACTATATTTCACTTTACGCAAAAAATATGCTCTGAGTGGATGTTAAATGTGATGCAGTATGAGGTGGGTTACTCCATAATCAGGTACAGCTGGAAAGAAGCCAAAAGGAAATGGGAGACCTGTATTGGGAAGAGGATTTTTCCAGGGAAATAATAAGTTTAAAGTAAGTAGAGGAAGAGGAAGCCAAAGCAAGAGAGACATTTTGATAGGTAAATAAAAGGTCGGGCAGATGGAAAGTGTGGTGTGAAAGTAGGGAAGAAGAGTAGAACAGTAGTGCGTGGTGGGAAGACAAGAGGTAACAGGCAAACCCAGAACCAGGAGAAGTTCCAGCTCAATAACAGGAACATGAGGACAGTCAAGCAGCGAACAGGTTGCCTGGGAGGTTGTGCAATCTGCATCCTCAAAGGTTTTCAAGAGCTGGGAGGGGCAAAGGAATGAACCACCAGGCCTGACTTCATGGATGATCCTCCTTTGAGCAGGAGTTTGGACCAGAGACCTCCAGAGGTCCCTTCCAGCCTGGATTGTCCATCCGTCTAAATGAACATAAAGATTTTTTTGGCCACTTGAAACAGTTGGTATTTAAATTGAAATTGAGTTTTAAATGTCAGCTAGAGCAGCGCTGTTGCTTTGCTATAATGATTTTATAAACGATGATTTCCCAGACTTCCCTTACACATTTTTCCTGATCATTTAAAAGCATGCAGCATCTTTTCAATGTGTGTATTGTCATTACTTTCATTTTTTCACACTTTATCAGTAGACTTCCCCTCTAACATTGCATTCCTCCTCCAGATTAATAATATGTTTTTTCACACTTCATTCAGCTTTGCTTTCTTCTTCAGTAAATACAACCTGCAAATCTTAGTGGCTTTTTGGTAGTCTTCTCTCCTTTCTCATTTACATTACAGGAAGTCAGAGGTTTAAGGGGCCTGGGGAGAGGAGTGAGATGGGCTTTTGTAGTTGAAGTCTTTGAGCAGCCTTTTGTGAGGTTAATTTTGACACTTGATAACCGACTTCTTTTTAAAAGAACTGTCTGAGGGTAAGTTATGGTGCCTTTTTGGATTCCACAGCCTTCTTCCACATGTGGATTTTTGTAATAGCTCCAATCTGACCTTCTTCATTAAATTACTTAGTTCCACAGAATCTGAGTTCTTGAAATCTGATATGCCGGTCTGGTTTATTGTGTACATCTATCTTGTGTCTGCAGCGTATCTGCGTTCCGCGTACAGTACTAAACTCAAGTGGCTCTTGCTCTCTGATTTCAATCTACCACCGGTTTTCTTTCTGCTGATAAGAAATTAATTCAATATGTTTCCCATTGACCCATTTTTGAGACTGTAAAGTTATTCCGTATAAAGTAGAAGCTAACTTTGATGCATGTTCAGTATATTTTTTTTGCCCAGTGAATCTATGGGAAGATAATTTCTCCCACAGTTGTGGTATCCTGTGATTTCCAGTCCTGTGAGAACTGGCCGTGCATTTATTTAATTCTTGCTTTCATCTGGTTGTGATGGTTTATAAGCAGATGTTTATTGTTCTCTCTCTTTCTTTCCCCCTCCCCATTCTTGCTAACTTAATACAAAGCCAGTTGCTACCACTATTTTTGTTGTCACTTTATAAATATTGGACGTAATAAATGCCCATGATTCATAAAATCATCGTAATTATCTTTGGGATCCTCAGTGGTTAGTTCACTTTTCCTGCTCACAAAAAATTGTGTCTAAAAATCACAAGTCACTTTCCAATGACGTTAGCTCTGCAGCAGCTTTAAAATCAGTTTTCAGATCTGTGTGTCTATTTTTGTAAAGGACTCTCTGAGTTTACAATAGAAAGTGAGATGTTTACTTAAGTAATCCATCTGATTTAACTTATTGTGTGGTATGTAATTATAAAAAAAACTTTCCACATGCAACAAATATGTATCTTTATATTCAGACTTGTTTGAAGAGCAGTTTGCCTGTATTTTTATAATTTCTTTTATGTCTTTCACTACTAATCTATTTTGTGGTGGTGTTTGGTATATTTCTGTAACTGAAGTCACACTGAAGTCTGCTTTAAATATAATGAGACTCTGTATTTATGAATTTTCTAGTTGCTTTAGGAATGAGTATCCCAAAGGCATTGGAAATCTCATGTTTTTGTTTGCGTATTAATGCAACATCTAAACGATAAAATCCTGAATTAGAAGTGAGAGTTCCAGACTTGGATTATTTTTATTTGTTTGCTTAAAAAAAGGAAAATACTCACTGAATCTTGAAACTGTAGTCAATAACGAGAGAATACTAATTTTCTGAAATACATGCTTTATGGAGCAGATCAGGCAATAACTTGAAACTATGGTTCTTGGTATCAACAAGATAGTGTGGTTTTTTTCCCCTCATGAGTAAAAAGTTGAAGACATTTCCTATGTCAACATCTTTATCACTGACTCTGCAATTTTTTTTATATTGAGGTGAACAGTTATATTTGCTGTCTCCCTGAACAGTATCTTCAATGCACTTTTTTTTAATATATATTTTGTAGTATATATTATTGGGAAGAGAATTTATGCTACCTGGCGTCTCCTGTGTTTTTTTGGTTTTCTCAATATTGCTGACACGACATTTAGTGATCTGTTGAAGTGATAAGTGGTATGAAGATTTCAAAGTTATTTTCTTGGTTGTCATCTAGTGTCAGTAATGTGGACCTGAACAAATACCTTTTCACAGAAGTCCCTTATGTAAATGGACTTTGGGTACGGGCCTTATATGATGTTTTCATGTTGTACAAAATGATATAAAATATAATGCGAATTTTATATTTGAGATGTATGTTATAGAAATTATGTAGTTACAGTAACTGTGCCTCGAAATAAGTCATCTTAAAATTAAATTTACAGCTGTTGAAAAGGTTCTGTCAAGAGACAACATTATTGTGAATTGAAGGTAATGTTTAGCAGTTTAGTAATTTTGATTGATTTATCTTTGTGTGGAATACTAAGGTTTTTTTCTTGATCACAGACAACCTATCACAACAAGTTTGTGTTATTACCAATGTGAAGGAAGCGGTTGCACAAGTAGGTTTTCTCCTTCATGAATCTCTGAAAAGCCAAATAAAAGTAAGTACAACTCTGTGGCTGTAAATTGTATTATTAATTTAATGTTTCTGGTTGTCACAACTCTTAAAAAAATGGTCTAAATAATGTGAACGCAGAAACTGGGACCTCCTATGTCACTGTAGTGTTTATTACAAGGGATTAACACCAAGTGTGGAAGTTACCAAGACAGAAGCGTCTTCTGCGGAATTATGCTGTAGAGGGAGATCTTACAGATCCTCTTAAAATGTATGTATTAGATTACAGGAGAAATTGAATCAATAAGGAGGACATTTCTTTAGATTTTCTGAATTCAGTAAACTTAAATTGCTACAAATATGTTAGAGGAAATGCTTTCATTACTTTGAAGTTTGCATTAAAGTCTGAACCAATTAAAGAGTAAGTTGTATTCCTGCAGAGCTGTGAATGCAAACTCAAATTAATCAGCCTTTTTGCAGAGAGATAGGAATACATTTCCCTCATAGAAAATGTTCATTGAAGCCTTTGCTGTAAGATATTAATGGAATTTTCTACTGGTATTTAACTATCTTTTCCTTTTTCATTATTCCTACTAATAGAACTATCATATATTTTCATTTTCCCAAAGGTGATTAACATTGGTAATTGCTTAAATCTTGACTGATCTTGGGGTGATTCTTAATTATATCTTATGTGATGATATCACATCTTTCTACTATCCAGAGAAACAGATGGGGAATAGCTGTTCAAAAATACAGGTTTTCTGATTTTCATAATGTTACATCTGTAATGGTTTTATTCATGTCTATTGATCTGCTACATTGTATACTTAGTTAATAATAGAATGTTCTTCTGTAGCTAACTGTATTGCTATTTTATCTCTAGAAATGTCAAAGAATGCATTATATTCAGTCAGCCAACACTGTGACTCCAAACTTAGCAACCTCAAATCAGACTGGCACCAAAACTATTTACAATTTACAGCATAATTCCAAATTTTCATTGCAAAGCTAGTTAACTGTTGGGTTGGTCAGACACCTGACCCTATGGTGCATTTGAATAAAAGACGTGTAAAATGACCACCAACAAGGCAATGAGGGCATAAAATGAAGGGTTTTCTTCTGAATAGGACTGAATTTTTTTGATAGCTCTATTCAGTCAGTTTATTTAGTTGGTAATTTATAGCACCATTCTACTCTTTTTTGATCCATGTTGTCTTTCATCATAATGAAGTTGTTAAATTTCTCTTCAGTACTTTCAAAATGTTCCTGCAAAGTGACACCTGCCAAAGAACTCCATCAAGATCCCTGTCTTATATTGTTCCTTGAAACAGCTTTAGTCATTCATTTTATGAACCCTTACATTGAAAATATATAAAAAGTAATATTTATGTATTGTCTGGTTTTTAAACAGTAAAATCTCTTTAAGAATTCTGTATCTCCAAAATACAGAACTTCTAAATTTGAAGCACCTTAGAATATGTCTAGCATGCGATTTCTCAGGAGAAGCACAGTAACCTCGTGAGAAAGAGATTTGACTCTGTACAACATGATAATTATTTTAAGCACGTTAAATGTATCACACTGAAAGCTGGGCCTTTTCAAAGGGCTAACAGGAGGGTAATTGATCTGAATAAGACACTAATTTGGGATCGTTCATTAGAGTACATATTATCTGAAATTTAAACTAACTATGGTCAATATTTTAGCATTTTAGATAGTTTTGACAGTTTAGTTCTTAGTAGCAGCCATATTAACTTTTAAGGTATTTGTTAACTTCTAGGTATGTCCTTAAAGAATGCTTAAAGAAGAATTCACAAGAAGTTTTGTTAGAGGGCTGAGAGACTCTGATAACATGATAATGCCAATAACGGGGAAAAAGATGTAAAAATTAAACTGATGAGATAAAGAAAATGCAAATAAAAGCTTTTCTAAAAGAAAAAAATTAAACAGTTACTGCTTGCAAAGTACTTTCAGATAAAGTATTTTAATCAGTGTTACTGTAACTAATAAATGACTGTTTTGCAGAAGATATCTTACTGTGAAAGACATAAGTCTTTCCTTAAGTTTGTTATTTGGCCTTTTTATTTGAAGCAAGCAAACACAAATGGAGGCTGAAGGTGTTTTCCTCCGTGATTGGAAATTATGTACTCCTGCTTATTCAGTGACAAGGTGCTCCTGCCACATGAAATGTAATCAACTGGATGAAGTTATGTGTTATTTTTGTGACTGGATGAATATCCACAAGCAGTATATAAAAATATTTGGTTGTTTTCAATCAGGAAATTCACTAATTTCTTAATCATTGCATTATCTGTCTGCTGGATTAGTATTAATTGTGATTTTAGATTCTGATATAATTTAACTAATTTTTACAGATTCCCAATGTCCTGGTATTATTGTTTGACTTTGTGGGATGTTGAATAAAGTTGAAACTTCAGCACAGGACATCTGATAAGTAGAAAAACATTGAAGAAAATTTATTTTTTATTCCTGTCCCCATATGAATAAAAACTTACCATCTCTGCTTCTTTACACTAGCTGAGTATTAATTGCTACAATGACCGGAAATGATTAAGGAAATCCATATACTTTTTTCTGTTGAAACACTGAAACACTATGTGGCAAACACTTTTTACTGAGGTGGTGTTTTTAGGTAATTTTTGCACTCTCAAGTAGATGATAACTTTGATTAATATTAATTTTAATGAAAAATAGTTTTGCATAGGATACTAACATGCCAAATAGAATAAGAATTAATTTTAATTAATTAATGATGTATTGATGCTTCTGGTTTGGCAGCTGTGCTTACTTTTCCAAGACAGAAATCTGATTTAATTTCTGCTGGATAATATAGCTGTATAACAAAGGCTCAGTATAGTGCTTTATCAAATTGTTCATGTTAAATCAAAATTCCAATACCCTAAATTAATTTTTAAATGTTGAGGAATACTTAAGCATCATCTGTTGTAATATCTCAAGGAAAAAAATCCCTAGGTCTTCTCCCTTGAGTCATGTTCCAGTTACCTTCTGAAAACACTGGCATGCAATATGCTCCTGTTCATCTAAGTATGTGCAAGATTGTGAGGGTACTGGGATTTCTGACTTGACTTCTGCAGAAGTTCAAGCCAGAACAGCCCTGGAGCATTGCATTTTTGAAGTATTTTAAGTAATTCCTGCCTTCTGTGTTGTTTAGGGGTTTTTTGGTGGTGGTTTTTTTTTAATATCTTTAAAATGTTAAATGTCAACAATTTGGACTGCGTTATCAAATTTTCAGCCCAGAATGTTTCTAAAATCTTTAATGCATAAATATCAACTTCTGGGTTTCAACCACCTTCCTTTGCAAACAAGTTAGCTCCCCAAGTATTACAGAAATAAACAAATACAGCTTTAGATAACAGCGCAAAGCCTTTTTAACTGTTCGGTTTGGCACTTCTGTTGGGTTGTGGACTAAGTGACATTTCGAGAGAACACAGCAGTGTATTGCTGCTGTTGTTTGCTGCTATATATAATGTGTCTTCTGGGCCGAAATAAAGCTCATTTGAGAAGTGGAACAGTGAGGTTTGCTGGTTTGATAGAAGCAACATGGAGATTTTTTTGCCTTATTTTCAAATTTTTTAAATTATCTTCAAAATGTTACCTTCTGTTAGGGAACAAATTCCCCTTCCGATACCTGGTTTGCGATTTTACCTAAGGCAATCCTGAAGATGATAATGTAGTAGAATCTACTTTTAATTAGATAAGATAATTTCTTAGCTGGTGTTATAGTTAAACATTGCAAAATAAGCGTGTGTGGAATCTATTTTAAAGTATTCACTGAGGCAGTGCTTTTCGGGAGAAGTTCTAAATGAGTCTTGTCATATGTAGAATCTTAGAACACCTGTTCATACGTACGTAATTTATTTTGTTAGTTGCGTGAACACAATATATATATACTTGAACATCATAGAGTTTTCCTCAGAAATAGAGGTCTAAAATCGTTAGAGCGTCTTGATCCTGTGAACAGTGTTTCATCTCTGGGAACAGCTGAACATCCTAACCCAGGCAGCAGGGCTAGTGACTGACAGTTCCAGGACTGTTTCTGGAGTGGCTCCCCCAAGCACTATGCTTCAGCAAAAACTGGCAGAAAACTTTGCAGGGTGTTGGACTCCATGTTGCACTGTTGACTCACCTGAAAATTTGAGCAGTTTTTCATTCTTATAGTGAAAATAATAATTGCCAGTTTTAAATCATTGGAATGAATGAATTCTGGCATAATGGTGGAAGCTTTAACAGATGGTTAAGGCTGAAGTCAAGTTTGTGATATAGTAATTTTTTTTTTTTTAAATCAGGTTGAAGTTGTATCCATATCTCTGAGCAAAACCGATAGCCATCTACAAAACATCCTTTCAGGACAGTGCTACAATTTTGTTTGCATAAATGTAAGTAATAAGGATGCATGCTTTTAGTTTTGCACTTAAAATTATTAGTAATGGTAAATAATACTTATATATTTGAATAATAAGTTGTTTGTTATTTCTGTCCTCTTTGTGTATCCATTGCAATGTTTGGTGTTTCTGATGTGCACCAAACTAGACCTTTGAGACAGGAGTCCGTTCTTTCTCTCCTGGATCTGCATTTCTGTCAGTATGTTGTTAAATCAGCCATGAGTTCTTGAACAAGAGGGATGCAACTGAAAGTAGTTTAAAATTTCCTTTCATAGACATTGTATTAAAGTGAATTGTCTCAAGAAGAGGTATGTCATATGTGTAGCCATCTAACTGTGCATTGCTGCCGTGGTCTAAATTAGTGTTTCCCATTTTGGACGCATGCATGCCATGCAATCTGTATTTCGGTCCCTGTACGGGAACAGGAAGGTTTTAGATGAACCATATCTGAGATCAATCAAGACCCTTAACCTTGTTACTTTTATATATATATTTATATGTGTGTGTGTGTGTATGTATTTCCTAAAGGTAATATTATTAGTCTCAATTTTTTTCAAACAACTATGACTTTAACAGACAAAAGCCGTACAAATATATTAAACCAAACCAACCAAATAAAAAAAACTCAAAACAAAAAAAAGTGATGTATTATTTTTTGGTAAATAACAGAACTTTGAATTCCATTTTTATGAAATCATTGTTTGATGTTTTCAGTAATTCTAAACATTTATTTTCATTTAGGATAAAAAGTGTGCCATTCAAGAAACCCAGCAACTAGTGGATATGTTGGAAAAATCAAATATCCCTCTCTTATATCCAGTTGTCCTTATTTTGGTAGGTAACTCCTGTAAGGTATGGTAGAAAGCATCTAATGAAATATTTAAAAATGTTAGACTAGTTTTAGACTATTTCAACAGACACTGCTAGCTCTGAATAAAACTGTAAAATTTAACTGTAAATTGGACAGTAAAGAGCATCATTTGCACTTCAGCAAATCCACTGCATGCTGTCAGGAAATAAACCAACACTAGCAAATGACAACTTATTAGTTATATATTTTTGAAAAAGTCTCTTTGTGGCTATTCATATTGAACTGTTAACTCCTGCTTTGCTGTTGTGCTCCAACTCTGCTCTGGATGCTGCAAATGACATACTCGGCTTGACTGCTCAGTTTAAGCAGAATTAAGTGGTTCATTTTTTTCTATGCAGTGTGTTTTATTCAGAGTTTTAAAATTGTTGTTGCTTTTCTGGTCCAAGTATTAAAAATTAACTTTGAAATACTTTGCAATATAACTTTAATACATACTGTACTTATTGAGATATTGTTACGACTGAAAAATCTATTCTGGTAGAATTTTTAAAATATGTTTTTGGCTGGAACTCATTATTTGAATATTGCTGCCAGAATAATTTAACAGTTCATGTAGATGACAGCTGAAGGTGTACATGACTTTTATTTTACTCAGACTGTTAAAAAGGAGAAAATATGAGTAGATTTGAAAGTCTCTGTGCAGTGTAGCCAGATCCAATTAATTCTGTCATTATGTTTTCTGGCTTAATAGGTAGGGATGAGAAGTGTTGGGTGGAATGAGTGTCAGTAATGCCATATGTCACCAAGCATTGTGCCTCTGGAATATATTTATTATACTCCCCAGCAATAATGCAAGATAATATGTTGTGATTTTAAAATACAATGCCATATATGAAGCTCTTGAAAAAGGAATGGAGATTTGTTTTACCTGAGGCCTGAATAGTTTCTGAAGTGCATAGTCTAGTGATCTGCAGGAAAAACTGAGCATTTACTTCTCAATTTTAGGCTTAATCTGAAATGTAAGTAATGAAATTGTATTACTGAACTAACAAATAAGTGAGATATCATGAAGATCAATTACTTTTACAAATGAAAAAAGTTTTATCCTTACCTGTTGTACGCTCTTGTCTTGGAGTGAGCTACTGTGATTCTGTGAGCATCAGTATTTAGCACTTTATTTCTAGACTATCTTTTTTTTTTGGCCCTCTTTCTGAGGAAGTTCAGGGTGGAGCTTTAATTTTACTGAATTTTCAAAGATAATTTCCACCTTTGATAATCCAATTCTGTTGCCCATTTACAAGGCTATTGGATGTGCATAGTGCTCTTTTCTAGACTAGAGAATGTTTTCATTAGCCCTTTATCAAGAAGATAAAAAGCATTTCTGTCTGTTAAATTTTGTGGGTGTGCAGATGAAGTTGGATATATTAATCAACTAGGTAATACTATGGTGTTAAAAGCATGCTTATTTTGTGCCCAATTCATCGCTGATCTCAACCCTGGACTTTGAATTTATATGCTTTTTTAGTGTGACGCATGGAATGTGAGGGCTTTGTTTTAATAATTGTAGCTATAAATATTCTGGACTTAATATTTCCTGAGAAATAGTTATGGATGAAAATAACGCTTACATAAGCTCACCGTGAAACTCCGGTTCTGCCCCTGAGATACTACATCTCAAAATCATTGTAGAATCCAGCCCCATATTTAATGGAAGTGGGGTTGCTTGAGCAGCCTGCAGCATGCACAAATTATTCAAGTAGACACCTTTTAAAATAGCCTCAGGAGAAAAGGATACATTCAGTCCCTTTATTGTACTCCAGATCCATCAGTTGTTCCTGAAAACTTCTTGAAATTTGCCAAAGCTAGACAGTGGGGAAGAAAGTCTTATAACTAGGTGGAAGCAGTTGCTAACATTTAAAACACAGATACATGTATATTTGCTAGAAGTATCTTTAAAAAATGAAGTACCCCAACTATGAAAAGGCATTTTATGCTACACATTCAGATTTTATGGAGCTACCGCACTATCTTTTAGAAATACAAGAAGGAAAAAATAGGAGGACTGGAAAGTATGTTTTAAATGACTAAAGAATTAGCTAAACAAATCATTGTCTCCTATTAATCACTGGGAACTACTTAAGTGCTTTAAACTTCCGATCCCTGAAACTCATTAGAGATGGTAAGGCTGGGGGACAGAGTCTTCCTTTAGCGGTTTCTAATTAAATTCAGTGTTGGATGTCCTCTTCACTAAGGCTTAGGAGTGGGATTCTCTTCAGCTTTATTCTTTGCTACATGCTTCATTTAACATAAAACCTGAATATGCTCTTACTGAAAAGTCTTGTAAGACACTTTCTTTTGATGTAAAGGGCACATTAATATTTCTCAGGCAAACGTGACTCAGAATTTTAAGCAATATGATGACATTTAAATGCATAGGTTTTAGGTACTAGCTATATGGGAAACATTATTCTTTTCCACTCTCAAAAGTAAAACTATTCCTGGGAGTGAAGAATTGAAAGGATAAATGAGGAGAGCCGCTAACTGCTTCCATTCTAACCTCATAATCAGGAACAGTCTAATGTAGACTTTTGCCTAATTGCAAAGTTCTTGTCTACTCTTTGATTTCAGGACACGTGTAACTTTTTTTGTAACAGTCCGATAATTAAGAGAATGGGTTTTACTTTTCCTTCTGATATTCAGCTTCTTTAGTTGTCAAAAAGACAGGTGTTAATATTGTGCCAGATTGTCTACTTAACCAGCCAGGGGAGAATTATCCCAGTAAAAGGATGAGCTTGCACTGGACATGATGACTTCTGTCCATATTCCCGCCTATAAATTGCCGCAGATTTCAAAGTCTATCCTTTAACATGGAGTTTTTCGTGGCACCTGCAAGTTGAAGCAGCAATTGGACTACTGTATCTGAACACAGGAAAAAAGGGAAGATTAATGTTACAGGAGAAATAGGAAGCAGAGGTGAACTTCATGCTGTTACTTGTCTGCATCAAACCAGTATCCTCTCCAACTCTGCTGCAACCGGAAGAATTATATTCTTAAACTGACTTACTTTTCTGAGTAATACATGTTTGTGTTTATAGATGCTATGAATGGATATGTTTATTGTTTTGTTATTATTACTTAGGGTTAGAAAGAAAGGCATGCTAGTACATGCTCTGTAGTTGCCATTATTTGCATTTGAGTACAAAAGTAAGTTTGAGAGAAACCTCTTTTTAAAGCCGTGGAACAGCTTAATGGTAAACAGTTGTTAGATTGTGTTGTCTCAAAATAATAGGTTTTAAATTTTCTTGTAAATAGCTGTAAATGAGCAGTACTTAGCCTGATTTTGGGTAAAAAACCCCCACGAAATAATGAGTGTTTGAAAATTAATCTCTACCTGTGTGGTAGAAGAATAGCTTTTCTCCTGGTGCATATGCACTTAGGCAGTAAACAACTTTTCAAAAAGGGTTGTAAGGGAAAATGAGTAAAAATCTATTACTGTCAGGAGAAATTGAACATAAAGTACAAAAAGAACTTGAAGTAATTTTCCCAAGCACAGATCTTAAGGCTACCTCTATACTCCTACCTCTCTGTAGTACTTACAGGGAAGTTTTATATGGATGGAATTGTTCTGCCAGAAAAATATTTCCTCTTTCTTTTAAGGGGAAAGGTATTTCTGCTGTTAATACATGCTGAAACTTTATATGTACAAATAGTCATCCTTAATTTTGATTTATACAGTTAATAGAAACTTTGTACAGAAAACTGATTAAACTGGGGAACATGTACACCTTGGGAAAGGGTTGAGCTAGTTGATACCTCCACTGGAGATACCGGTGGGCCCTGTAAGACCCACCATGTTGGTGTAACATCCCTACTGGATATGAGACCTGCCTTTCCCTGCCTGAGACCTCAGCATAGTCATATCCCTACCTTCTTTTGAAGTAGTTTCTGCTGTTTAAATTCGAAGTGTTATCTTGAAATTAATCCAATTTAGGCAACTAATATGCTATACTGAAAAGGTAGTAAATTCAAAATAAATCTTTAAAGAATGCAGTTCCATTCTGAAAACCTTTAGGATGCTTAAGAAAAACACCTGTATTTCTCTACTGTCCTGATAATAAAAAAAAATAATCTGTGAAAGTTAGAGCTTATGAACGAATGTTGTTTGTTTTCTGATTTAATGAAATATTTTTAATATGCAGTTAGAACATTGTGTTCTGATGTGTTCTGATGTATTGGTTTCACTGTGCTTTGAAAAGAGACAATTTTCATGTCAGTAAATACATAAGTAGTGGAATTTAATAGTAATGGAAGCTAACTAAGGAAAAGCTTTACAGGTAGCCTGTTGAGACACTAAAAATTGGCAGTCTAAAATAACACACTGTGGAAAAAGTGGATTTTTACCTTTATTTATGTTATTTTTTTTTCTTATTTGTTCCTTTGCAGGTGCACTTGGATATTTCAGAAAATATTTCTTTCAGCATTGGGATGGAAGAACTAACTAGGATCAAGAAATTTGCAAGGGAAGTGAAAAAGAAAAATATTTTGGTTTATGGTCTGCTTGTCCAATATAAGGTACGTATTTCTACGTTCAAATTATCTTCTTTTGTGATTTATATGATTAATGATAGAATCTTCATTTAAAACAAGATCAAAGGGAAAAAACCTGACATGAAAAAGATTATTTTGGAAGATTCTTGCCTGTTCTTGTTCAAAATTCAGAAGACCCTGTAGTTATAGGCAAAAATGTAAGCATTTTGACTGGAGAGGGATAAATTTGTAAACATTTTTTAGAAGTACGTGAAAATGTCAGGGCCCTTTTGCTTTTTGCTTTTCTGCTTTGAAACTTGCTTTTGCAGCATTAAAAAAGTAAAAAATAGTAAAAGTACATTTGATTAGTGGTTCTGCAGAATTTTGCATTCGTCGTCAAGACAGTGTTTGTTATGACAGAAAGGGCATGGCATATAGGTGTTGAAACAAACAGTGCCCGTGTCTGCAATAGCAGCAAATTGCCTCAGCTGGAGGCAAAAAGGCTTAGGACTCCAGCATCCTTTGTTACTCACAAAAGCTATTTAAAATAAACCATTTTGCCTTGGAAACATGTTCTGCCAACAGAAAAGTGTGCCACCTTGCCTCCAGTGCAGATACAGTCTTTGCAGCTTCTTTAGTCAACAATGAAGGAAGAAGTAAGCTAGATACTCAATGGAGATTTTAATAAAGAAGAATAAATGTAATCTCAACTGTGGGTTTTTTTTTCTTTTTAGGTTGAGTTAGGTGTTTGGGTTTATATATAATTGATTGAACATGGCTATAGTTATATGTCTTTTTCTGGCACCAAAGACTTGATTTTACCTCCAAACTCTATGGCTTTATTAAGAGCTAGGAGTATCAATACCTATCCGTTTATGCTTTTACAGACTTGTGATGCCAACAGAATATGAACAATGCTATTACATGATACTAGGGCATACAACTATTTTCAATCTTCTTTCTGCTACTATCAAACCCCATTTTTTCCAGGGTGAATTCTGGCTTCCTTTGGTAAAAATCATTTTAATTACTTGAAACATAGCTCTGAGAGCCACCATGTCATGGTAGAAAGTAAGATTGCAAATATCGCTTTAGTATAAGTACAATTTTTTCCTTTTAAACATCATTGGGTGAATATATGATTTTATAAACAAATGGATCAAATACACATATGTGGATAGGAGCAGTTAGTAAAGCTGACTGGAAAAAAGAAAAAAAACTTTTCTAATCTTCAGGGGATTCTTGTGATCATGGCACCAAAATATTTTATCAATAACAGGTATGTATAACAATATGAGATGTGAATAGAAATTCTCGATCCCTGGTGGTAAGAAAATAGCGGCAAAATGCTGCCTCCCTTTTTGAGAATAAAAAGCTGGGATGATTATGTAAGATCACTGCAGGCAGAGTCACCATTTGTTAGCATGGAAACAGTATTATCTAGAGTAAAACACTTTGCAAAGTAAGTAAACTACTTCTAGCTGTCTTGTTCTAAAATGGCTTTAAAACACGTCCTGCTCACAAAGATGGGGAGTCCCGAGTTCCTGTTTGTCAGTGTTTTGGTAGATGACTAACAAATAGGTTAATACAGATCATATGTATATATGTGATTGATATATCAAGTTTTGTTTTGGCTGCGGATCTACAAAGAACATAATTGTTTCTAAGTGAAGACGAGATATGTGAATCTAGAAATGATGTAACCCAAACTCTATTGCTGGTCTGGGGGAGCAAGACAGGGGCACTGTGATCAAAAGCGATTTAAGTGAAAAGACATCTTTAAAACAGTTTGTTTTGGTTTGGTTTGGTTTTTCTAATTTGGGAGTCACCAAGGTATCTTACTTTAATAGGTGAATCCATAGATGAATTCCATGCTTGATGATGGAAAGGTGAATTTCATACAGGCATGATGGGGCAGGGGGGCGGTCCAGAGGATGTAGAAACGCAAAAAGCACCTGCTGCTGTAGTGCAGGTTACTCAGCCTCTTGTTGCAATAACTTCTGTCAGTATCAGCTTTCCAGAAGTCCCTGAAAGCTATAGTTTCTTTCAGGAAAGAGTGATGACAGATTACTTCATGGAGCTTCCCTCTAGCTGACACGTTTGTATCATCACTACCAGACTTGCACAGTTGATATACACACATTTACTAATTCAGGAACAGGGGTAAAATGTAAAGGATGAGGTATTTATTGAGACACATGACCATGGTAATACCAAAGTGAAATTATTTTATGTTTAGAAGGGTTATATGATTAAGTGGATGTGATGATACGTTGATATAAAGGAACATGGGGCACTCTTTAAGATTCTGCATTAGAAAAGTAAATTTGTTGAAATAAATATTTTTTGAGAACATAATTGTTTTTTAAGTTTTGGAAATGGCAGTGAAATGCTTTTGGAACCTATGAGTACGTGTTTGACAGTGTGGGAGGAGATGTGAAGCTCTAAGAAAAAGAATGTCTTAATTTTAATTTTTTAAATGCAGTGTTTATTTGGCATTTAGAAAAAAGATATCAAGTAGTTCTATGGATATTTGATACTCCAAGAAGCTAATCAGGAAAATTAAAGGAAAAATCTTTAATATGCTTTCTAAATGACCTGCTTTGTACCTTCCATTTGCTAAAAATGAGTGCGTGTTCACTGCTTGTACACAAATAGTTACTTCTCTCATACATGTCATGCATGGAATACCAAATTACTGATATTGATACAAAGATTGGATCCACTTCATAACAGCTGTAGTTTGCATCCTGAAAATACTGTTGATTTAAATGTCACTTCTGAAAATATTTTTAAATACAGTTCTTTTCTAAAACAGTTCTGCAATGTTAGAAATGGTTTACATATTTGAAACACAGAGGGGAAAGAGTATTCAGTAAATTCCAGAGTCTGAACTTGTGGAGTTAGCTTTTAAGGGTTTTCAGATGAGTTGAAGGAAATAGCTGATAAGCAAGGTGAATTAAAAATATGGAAGATTACGTATGTTGATGACAATGTTAGTAAAATTCCACCTGTTTTGATTTAATGAGTACTTCACCTTGAAAATAGCAATGACTGGTATGGTGGTATTATGTATCAGAATAAGAATTTTTTTTTAATAGCAGTTGGTCTAGAAAGGTGTAATGCAGAACAGCCAATTCTGAATATTAGGAGGAAAAGCTATAAAAAGAAGCCAAGTCATTCTTAAACAAAGTTTTGCTTAGAAGGGGTGTTAAGAGTTGCTAAGAAACCAAAGAATACAAAAGGTAGTGTCAAGACATTTCATCCATGCAGGGCTAGAAATATATTGATTTTAAAAGCATTGGTTTATGTCATTCAAACTACAAGATTTGGGAGGGAACCACAGCTACATATGGGAGTTACTTGTTGATCTGTGTTCTGAGAAATGGAATAATACTGAACTTGTGCCTTGATCTCACAAACACATGCATTATTATCTTTAAGCATATCCTAGGTAGTTAATGATTTTATACTTAAATGCTACAGTAATGTTTTACATAAAAAGACTATTTTCTTTATTTACTGCTATTCTCCCTTTTAAAACAATCATCTTATGACTGAATTACATAAAATAGTCAACACTCAGATAAAGAAAATTTCCTAATATCCATTTCCTAATATGGGAGTGCAAATTCAGAAGATTGTAGAGGTTGCAGTAATAAAATCTTGGTCTAGAAGTTTCAATAATAACTATGTTCCTTTTTACAGAGAATAAAAAGGAGTAATTATCATCCAAAATAAAGAATGCGTGGATGGGCATAAGCCACAGAAAGTTTTAAAATATGAAAGTAATACTAATATATCTTGATTATAGAACTACATTAATTTTAAATAATCCTACTTCAGAGGGGCACTGTCAGAATGTTGTGTCAGAACAGCAAATGTGTGCTAAGGCTTGCCTGGGGTAAGGTGGCCCCAAATACTTTTGCTTCTGAAAATGCTGTTGGATGAAGTTAAAGGAATTATTCACTAACAACCAGAAAAATCACAGTCCATGCACTAAAAAGAGGCAAATGATGCAATAGAATAATTGTTATGAAGCTGCTTGAAACTAGAAGGGAACTGAACTGTGAGTGATTTCTTACGCAAATGTACTGGACACTGATTGTAGCCTCTAAGAGTTGTGGAGACAAGAGGCCTGTCTACAGCGTGCTTGATGGCTCAAGAAGTACTTAGTGTGCTAAATGTGTTTTCTGTCTGATTTGGTAAACCTAAAAGGTAAACGTTTACAGTTTCTTTTTCATCAAAGATCCCTTAAAAATAGGATTATGTGCAGACATCTAGGCGGTGGTTCTCAAAACAGGGATCACAGCCCCGAATGGGATCATCCAAGTGGCAAAGCAGAAGGTGGTTTGGCAACCAGTAGTGAGGTAATGAGCCTGAAGGGCAAATGAAGTAAAATCACAAACTAAAAGCTTGATAACTTGTTGAAAACAGATGAGCCATGCCCTACATGACCCCTGCATGCTTCTTAATTCATTTAATATTCAGCATAGAATTGGTCAGATGGTTGCAATCTGATTAGAATGGTGCAGTCGTGACTGCCTATTTTGCAATAGGTAGAACTGACATGATGAAAAAGGTTTACAAACACTGACTTCTGAAATAAAACTACAAGTAACTTTTGATGTAATTTTCAGTGAATAAAAGATACAGAACTGGAGGGTCTATTAACTTTGATACTCAAGAAATCAAACATAAAACTATCCTTTTCCCTTGGGAATGAGTCACACAAAAATAACAAGATTGGTCATAAAGGGTAATATTCTGAATTGCCTTTTAATGCCCTCCAAAAATGGTGATAGAATTTGTGGAATAAAATGTTTATAGGTGATATTTTGCATATATCAATTTTCAGATCCTCAGTAATTTCAGTAATAGCTAGCTTATCTTCATATTTGAATTTTGCAGTTGGATGGAGATTATTTGAAGCAGATTCATTTGCTTTGTTGAAAAAGATTGGAAACAATTACAGATAACTTTCTAACCCATGCTGATAGTTTTGCCTTTGATTTTGTTTTGAAATCTCCAACAGCTCATCGTTCATTTATATATTTCACTGTGTAAATGTGTGGAAGTCTTAACAGGCTTTGTTCAAAAAGTGTATGATCAAAACCATTGGTCCATCTGGTTGATTAGATCATCGGAATTTTTTGTCTGTCAGACTTGTTCACATGAAAGCACATTTACAGGATCTTCTGAAAATAGCAGTTTTAAAATATAACTTTAGTCGTATTGCTTCTAACAACTGCCTGTTAGTGCAATGTATTTCTATAATTTTTACATGTTGGTATAAAAATTACTTGAGAGCTCTCAAGATTTCTGTCAATTAAATATTTATGTTACTGAACTGCAGAAAATCAGTTCTAAATTTAATGTTTGAAAGACGGAAAGCTGAGTAGTTCCAAAGAAATACTTCTGAGTTTGAATATTTTTTTTTCTATGTAATATATACAGGAATAGTAAAACATCTAGATGGCTTTTTATTTTGAACTGAAATATGTTTGACCAAACCAGCCTTTTGCATCTGTTTCGTACCATTCAAAGCATGTCAAGAAATTAAAAGGTCACATCTCTGGAACATTAGTCGATTAATAAATACATTAATTCCAAGTTGAGAAAAATGTTGGTTAAACTTTGGGCTTTGTGTCAGGAAAGTTCATAAACATTTGAGTCTTAAATCATTTAACACAAAACCTGGAAATCTCACGTTTGCTTGGAACACTCTGGTGTGTATTGCTGCGGGAGGCACAGCTGCTTGCCTGTACTGCTGCTGATTTTAGTAGATATCCTGAAGCCTGATACTGCATCATATTGATCAACAAATTGTGATTGTTATTCTTTTTTTCGAGGTTTTAGTGTGTTTGCCTTGAGTGCATGCATATGTGCTCTTGCATTTGCTTGCTCCTTTTCTCTCTGTTTCTCTGTTCTCTCTCCCTTGCTTTGCCTTGTTTCCCCTCAATTCTTCCTGCTTCCCTAGCCAAAACAGGTAATAAATTAGTGGATTTATTACAACTGTGCAACTTTACTACAGGTACTCAGTGAAGCATTTTCACAAACTAACTTCGCAGGGCAGTAACAGATTCCCAGTCTGAGGAAGATGAGGTTTTTAGAAAAATAATTGGTAACCTTTTGGGTTTTTGTTAAATAACTGCATAGGTTTTTATCACAGAAAGGTCAGAAAGTGGCTCAATTTGTCTCTGCTATTACAGCTTCTAGGAGTTTAACAAGCTGCACAGAAAATGATGAGATTAATGTTTTATGCCTTTTGCACGTGACCTTTTTAGACTTACTTCAGCTATTGAACTTACGATCGGAGAAGTCAGAGTACTCCCATCACCTTTGTCAGCCAAAATGATTAAGTCATGCAGACTTAAAAGTCACGTCTTCATAAAATGGTCTTTAATCTTCCTTGCTTTTATAGCCATTCTGGCAATGTTAGTGTGGTGGCTTCACCCTGGCAGGACGCCAGGTGCCCACCAGAGCTGCCCTATGACTCCCCCTCCTCAGCTGGACAGGGGAGAGAGAATACAACGCAGGGGGTTGTGGGTCCAGATAAGTACAGGGAGATCACTCAGCAATTGGCATCACAGGCAAAACAGATTCGACTTGGGGAAATCAGTTTAATTTATTACCAATCAAATCAGAGTAGGGTAATGAGAAATAAAAATGTTGAAAACCCCTCCCTCCTTCCTGGGCTTAACTTTACTCCCATTTTCTCTACATCCTCCCACCCCAGCGGTGCAGGGGGATGGGGAATGGTGGTTGCGGCCAGTTCATCACACTGTTTCTGCCGCTCATTCCTCCTTAGGTGGAGGAATACTCACACTCTTCCCCTGCTCTAGCGTGGGTCCCCCACAAGGTCACAAGTCCTGCCAGGAAAGCTGCTCCAATGTGGGCTCCTCTTTCCATGTGGCCGCAGGTCCTGCCAGGAGCCTGCTCCAGAGTGGGCTTCCCATGGGGTCACAGCCTTCTTTGGGCATCCACCTGTTCTGGCCTGGACTCCGCCATGGGCTGCAGGTGGATGTCTGCTCCACCATTAGCCTCCATGGGCTGCAGAGGGACAGCCTGCCTCACCATGGCATCATGGTCTTCACCACGGGCTGCAGGGGAGTCTCTGCTCCAGCGCCTGGAGCACCTCCTCTTTCTTCACTGACCCTGGTGTCTGCAGAGTTGTTTCTCTCACGTACTCTCGCTCCTCTGTCCGGCTGTAATTGCACTGGTTCCGCCCCCCCTTCTTAAATATGTCATCCCAGAGGTGCTCCTGCTGACACTGATGGGCTCGCCTTGACCAGCAGTGGTTCCATCTTGGAGCCGGCTGGCGTTGGCTCTGTGAGACATAGGGGAAGCTTCTAGCAGATTCTCAGAGAAGCCACCCCTGTAGCCCCCCTGCCACCAAAACCTTGCCATGTAATCCCAATACAGTTAGTCAATAAAGGTCGCCAGTTGGGTTTTTTGCGGATATTTTAATTGTATAAAATATATTAGTCTAAAATAGCTTAATAGTATAGAGTGGTATTTTGGGGAACAAGTGGATTCAAAAGGTGAAATGACAAGCTCTCTAGAGGAAGGGAAAATATGTAATACACAATATAGCAATGTAGAAAAATGCATAGGTATTAATTATGCTAGATACTTTATTGTGATAGGAAGTACACATAGAATTGGAACCATTTGCAAAAACAAATACTGTGAGCATCACGTCTGAGTTTTATCTTCAAATCTGTTAGGATGAGATAGTCTGAGTTTTTGTTCCGTTTTATGAAGGCTTTGATTTTGACCTGCTATCTATTAGTGGAAACATATAAAGATGAAAGGGTTTTGACACAGAATTTTGTTTGCAAACAAACTGCTTTTAACTTCTTTTTTCCATTGCTGTCTTGCCTAACAGAAACCTGTGAAGCCCGTTGTATCTGTTTATAGACTGTTGCACTTTTGAATTGTTAGTGCTGCAGTTCTCAACTTAAAGCAATGCTTGTAGTCTTTTACTCTTTAAGCTGGGCATCAAAAATTAGTCTTCTCACCTTGCTTTCAAGCTATCCCCCAGAGGCATCTTTTATCAGGTAGCCAAAATACCTATAGTACAGAGTAGATCTGGTTTTTTCTGGCTTAGCTCTGTATACGTAAAATAACAGTAGAAAAGACACTTACTAAAAGTGTTATATATGTTTAAGAGGCATTTTAAAAATGTTACCAGCTTGCTGTTGTGTCAGTTTCCTAATGTCTTTTGCATTTTGGATGCACTTTTTTAGTCAAAAATATGGCTGAAATTTTTCAGGTAACTTTTTCCAGTTTCAATGCAAAGTTTAATTTTATAGCTGAAGTATTAAACAACTCCAAAAATAGGATTTTATAGAGTCAGTGCTAGCTTGGCTGGTAATAAAGATGTTGATCAGTATTTTACTCTAGAGTCGTATTCTCTGAAAGATGTGTTCTCTGTTGCCTTATAGGTTTTGTATTTAATCATGTGGCAAAGCTATGTAACATTTTTGTGGAATTTAGGGTTTCTACAGGCAAAGATCAGTAATTCCTCCTCCATTGATTTATTTGTATCCAATGATAAAGATATCAATTGTGCTTTAATTTTTTTTTTTCACTGTGTTGTGTAACATCCCCTTTCAACCATATGACTTCCTCAGTTTGTAGCACATTTTCATCACTGTATTTGACCAGGAAAACTTCTGAAGTTCTTCAGCCATTTAAACACAAGAAAAAATCCCCATCAAGCTGTACATTGTTAGTAACTGAAAACATTCTGTGGCTTTTGCTGCGGTCCTCCAGGTATGGTAGTTCCTAAAATTTGTGCAGCAGAAGCAGCGGCCATCAAATCTATGCTGGGAGTATTAATTTCTACTTTCACACTCTTCTGCTATTTACAAGCAGGAATCAAGTAATCCAGCCCCAAGCTGACTTTGTGGGATTTCTTTGCAAGGGTTAGAAGCAGTGCTTGAGGTTTCTGTACTCTTACCCTTTTCACTCTGTCTCTTGAACAAGTATTTATCCATGCCGGGACTTCTGTCTTATGTCATGGAACCTTAGTTTTCTTAAACACCTTTGGCAAGGGATTTTGTGGAAAACATTGGTAATCCCAGTAAATTTGATCAGTTGTCACCCACTCCTTTGAAGAAATCCAGTAAGATTGCAAAGTGAAACTTTAAAAGAAAGACACATTGACCCATCATCTTTAACTGGATGTCCACTATTACTATCCAGTATTTCATTTTTTGTTAAATTGCCTGATACAGACTTAAGGCTTTCTATTCTGTAGTTCTCTGCATCTTTACAGATTTTTCTTGTTTTGAATTGGCAAGTGCTACCACCCAGTCGTGCCTATTAAGGCCATTTTTAAACCAGAGATTACGCACCATGGTTAGGAGCTGAGCTTCAGAACTGTTGGGTAAATGCCATGTAGTCCTGAGGATTTGCTACATTCCTCTCTTTAATTTCTTCCATACCTTTTCTACAGTTAACTGCAATTTTGCAGGTTATTTGGCTGTTAACAAAGAGGGTATCTGGCATGTGAATTTCCCCACACCAATCCAGAAAATTTAGTTTCCCTGCAATAGTTGTGTCTTTGCTGAGCATTCGCTGTATACATTGACCATAAGCTGGCCTGCAGACTGTCTAGCACAGTTCCCACTCTGCTGTGTGAGGAAAGATTTGTTACTGGTTTTGATTCTTTTTGCTGGTTCTCTTCAAAATCTTCTTTCTTTGTTTGCCTTACTGTGTTTTTATATTTACTATGCCAAAACTTGTGATTCTCTCTACTTTTTCTGTTTGGACATGTCTGCATCTTTTTGAAGGATGCCGCCTTGTTCTTACAACCTCTCTTACCCTGCTGTTTAACTATACCACCCTCTTTCTGCCCTTGCTTGAGACTCCCCCCTAGGCAGCATCCGTTGGCTTTGTGCTTTTAATATGGTCATCCTTAGTAGCTCCCTTATTTTCTGTGAGGATTTAATTCTCTTAGCTGCTCATTTACCTTCTTTTTAACAAGTTTCCTCAATTTTTCATTATGCAGTTTCCATTTCTGTTCCTTTGGCGTTTTATATTCAGTATATGTAATCCAGGCTCTCTTCCTTAGCTTTGATCCACTCTGTGACAGATCTGTATTCTGAATTCAAAATATAATACAAAACATTGTTTCTTCTTGAGCCGGTTTGATTTCACTACTCTCTCTTCCCCACTCCCTCATCTGCAATTTGTTTTCTCCTTCAGCCTGCGATGTTGTCCTCCTCTTTCTTGGCTTTTGATCCTGGCTCTTTCGGAAGCCAGGATCTTCATTCTTTTTGTAGGTCTAGTTGCACTACCTGATTCTTGTTGCGAGATTTCTTTTATCTTGACCTGTTTCTTTTATGTCTACTGGAACATGAAACCTATCCTTTGGTTCCATTTCTCTGCTATTACCTGTTTTCTTTCTCTGCTTCGTCTTTATTGTCCTATGCTTCTGTGGATCTTCCTGCTCCTATTGTGGCCCGTCACCATGGGTTTGATATTGAGCAGACGCTTGCAAATTTTGTCTTGTCTAGACAGGCTTTTTTCTCCTTTCTTCAGCCGTAACCTCAAATCCTACCTGAATCTTCCTGTGTGAGATTTCTAGCACAACGTGTTTCATGCATACTGACTATCTTTCAGCTTCAATGTATGTTTCTTTTTGCTATGTAAGTATTGTTTTCATCTCATGCATATCTCTGTCTTTAGAGACAGATCATAGAATCATACACCTCCCACTAGACCAGGTTGCTCAAAGCCCCATCCAGCCTGGCCTTGAACACTTCCAGGGATGGGGCCTCCACAGCTTCCCTGGGCAACCTGTTCCAGTGCCTCACCACCCTCAGAATAAAGAATTTCTTCCTAATATCTAATCTAGATCTACCCTCTTCCAGTTTGAAGCCACTACCCCTCATTCTGTCACTATGTGCACTTGTAAAAAGTCCCTCTCCAGCTTTCTTGTAGGGCCCCTTTCAGATACTAGAAGGATGCTATAAGGTCTCCCCGGAGCTGTTTCTTCTCCAGGCTGAACAACCCCAACTCTCTCAGCCTGTCTTCATAGCAGACATGCTTTAACCCATCTTTGTGGCCCTCCTCTGGACCTGCTTCAGCAGGTCCATGTCTTTCTTACGTTGGGGGCTCCAGAGCTGGACGCAGTACTCCAGGTGGGGTCTCACGAGAGCAGAGTAGAGGGGCAGAATCGCCTCCCTTGACCTGCTGGCCACGCTGCTTTTGATGCAGCCCAGGATGGGGTTGTCTTTCTGGGCTGTGAATGCACGTTGCCAGCTCCTGTTGAGCTTCTCATCCACCAACACCCCCAGGTCCCTTTCCTCAGGGCTGCTCTCGATCCATTCTCTGCCCAGCCTGTATTTGTGCATGATAAAGGAACATTCTCATGCAAGCTCCCCTCATGGCTATGAACATCTCTGAGCACACTCTGGTGCCCTTGTCAGCCATGGCTTCTCATCTAGCCATTTGCCTCATGTTATCTGTTCAGTTACTGCCTGCAAATGTGCAAATAACGTCCTTGCTCCTTCAGCTTTACTTACCCATATTCACACCAACCAGCCCACAGACCTTGCTGCAAGCAGTGTCTAATCCAACCAACCACCAATCAAGAAACAAGCAAACAAATTCACTTGCAGCTAATAAATACGTGTTGTTTCTCTTCACCACGCATAAAACCAGAACTCTCTCTTAGGTGCATTCTGCTTCTTGCTTCTGGTTGCCGAGAGCTATTTACTTTTTAACATTTAAAGATAATGGGAGCAAATCTTGTGGCAACTTCATCTCACTAATGTTAAGTCTCTAAACGTTTCTGCTGGCTTTCGTCTAAATATGTTTTGGAATATCTGGGTATGAAGATGTGTTCATATCTCCAGACAGGGTGAGATGCGTAGTGTTTGAAGTTAGATTAAACTCTACTGGGAAAATTCTCTTAAGACATAAAAATGCATGAATTTAGGGTTAACAGGTAGAATTAGGTATTTTTATATTTTATAAACAAAATACTGTAATTCTGGTAAAGACATATAGATCATAGGAAACCTCCAAGGGTAGTGATTTTCATCTGAATTTTGCTGTGAAGTACTTTCTGAAAGTTATTTTCCTATCATGTGCTTGGATTAAAAAAAGTGAAAATGTCACCATTATAGAATTTCCAGCCTTCGCAGTCTAAACTAATTATATTTGATGTTAAAACATTCTTTGAGCTGTTGTTTTCCTACGCCAATTTTTATTCATCCTCGTAAATAATATTTTAACTATATTCCAAGCGTAATTTCCCACCAGCTCGGAAAAGTCATGCTTTCTATTGAGAGGCAGAGCCCATTACTTCACAATGTGCTTAAATAAATCTGCTTGATCTATAACTGTTTTGATCTCTAAAGTTTCCACCAAGCAGAACCTTTTTTAAAATGGGATTGTTTACAATTGAGTTTGATTCAACCTGTGTGGTACTGGCAGCAGCGTGAATGCTCATTTTTGGCAGAGCCTCTGCCTTCAACTTTTTCCTTGACTCAGTTTTTCCATTCTTATGCAGAGACGTGCTGAAGTATCTCTCACTTGTGTATTTAATTCCAGCGTTCTGTGCTTAAATTTATAAGACCAGGTGTTGAATTTTGTAGCCAAAATTTTTAGAAAAACATCTGAGAGACAGAGATAATGTATGATCGCTACTTAAACAACAGCAGTAAAATGAAGTACGCTTTGTAAGCCTGACTACACACACACCTTTATGTCCACTCACTCCCTGAGATGTGCAATTTTAGAAGCTTCTCCCTGTCCTGTGAGATCTTTTATTATCCAAAATGAGGTAAAATGGCTTCAGAGCTTTCTTTTGACCAGATCAGATGACAGTTCCATAGTTCAGCATTGATTTTTGTCCTCAAAGCATGGTCCGTGCTTGCAATGTTCAAGGCACAAAGATTAGTCTGTGGCATAACTATCATTACGAGCCCATGGAGTTTATGAACCAAAATTGTAGGTGTTGTCAAAAGGGACAGCATGTGCCTTTTCCTCTGAAGTTGAGAGTAACCTTCCTGCCTCTTTTGGTTCTGCTGTTGGAGGAATATGGGGTGTTAGTTCCTTCTGTAAAAGGTAAATTACTTCTTTCAAGGGTCACCCTGTCTGGGTTGGAGTGAAGCTCCATTTCTTCTGCTGGCTCCTGGTCACATGCACCTTTTCCTTGTTCTATTGATAAGACATTTTAATTAAAACATCTTCCTTCCTCCTCTACTAGATCTATATGTTACATAGTGACATAACTTTTGGAGGTTTTCCTTGTTATGTAAGATATTGGACAACTGGGCAAAGCATGATGCACTTACTCAAAGTTGAGATGAAACATCCTCAGTTTTGTGTCTAAAAGCAGTGGCAGTAGCGGAGGAGGAGTCTGCCCTCAGCACTTTGTGTTTGGGCAGAAGAAAAACTGAAGCAAATGCATTGATGTTTCAGAGTTTGCATTTATTTCTTGCATTTTTAAAACCATCTGTAAAACACTCCAGATGCTTGCGTTAAACAGGAATGTAACTTTTATTTTGCTTACTGATAATTAACACACTGAACTAATTACAGCCTAAAATAATTAAGTTACTACAAAGAGACTGAAGTATTGAGGTTCAAATAAATACATACTACTGCAGATAAACCTTGCTGAGTTTGTTTTTTCAGAACCTGTTCAACGGTTGTTGGTGTGAAGGATCTAGTTACCTGAAAGTTTGAATGGAAACGGTTTACAGTGAAAAGTTTGAATTCAGAGTATTTTCAAATTATGTAAGCGGAGCATACAACATTTGTTCGAGATAAAATGCTTTATGCTGAAAATATTATTTAAACTTTACATTATCCGTAACAAAAGAAAAAATTCGTAATATTATTAGTATCCCATGAGGGAACGTGGATCTAAGGGGGGAGATACTTTAGGATAGGAAAGGATTTTGGTATGTGTTTTCTCCCAAACTACTGCTACTACTACTCTCCTGCAAATGCATCTTTAGGAGAAGATCAGTGTACCAGCTTTATCACCTGTACGTTTTCAGGAACACAAAGGTAGGTAAGGCAGGTCACTGATGCTATACGTATAACCTAGTAAATTTGTATACAGGTGTTTGATCTCACAGGAGAGGGTGAAGTAAGTGAAACTCTAAACAGAGCATGGGTTTAGGTCAGTCGTCATGGGAGACCCGCGTAAGGCTGTTGTGGGTTGCTTCTAAGATTCCACACTTCGTCTCTGGCCAGGCAGATTTGGTCTGACAGAAACCATACCGTTCTCTGCCTGCGTCAAAGAAGTAGACCAGTTTATGATTACTCTGGTGCTGTGATAGATGTGCAGTTTAGAAGCTCTTTACTTTTAGTGAGCAAAGTTGAAATTTCAGTGAGAGTGATCTCTTTTTAACTAATGGATGTGCTCAAGAGAGTTGCAGCCTGTAGCTAATACCTGCTTAGTTTTGAGCTGAGAATAAACCTTTGTCAGCTTTAAATCTGCTTTAAAACTAACATTTCTGCAACAGGTCTTAACTGCTAAAGTATTACTAAGAGTTTACTGGTGAAAACCTGCTTCTGAACAGCAATCTGTGCTTGGTATGAGCCTGATTTAAAGGAGAATTTTGTCAGTGCCTGATGAATCTGACTCAGGCATTTTAAAGACAGTTTGCCCTGACATGTCTCATGATACGGTGTAGCTCAAGAGTAAATTTTAAGACCCTTCTTATAAAGCCACACGAAATCCTTGTGTAAGTTACACTGAACGTGGCAGTACTGCTTCTATGCCCTCTGCACTCTTCCCATAAGAATAACTTTAACTAGGATTTCTCTAGAAAAAATAGCACGGAGAGTTAAATTTTTATGCAATAATATGAAATGTCTTCTGCATTTCCTGTTTCTAAATCTTTTGGTGGTGAGTCTATTTATAAAGCTCCAAAAAGTTTTGGGGTGATTTGCTGTCCTCTTTGAGAGCTTCTGAAATTCCATTAAACATGTTTGTTTGTATGTCAAAATTCCACTCACTAAAATTTACTCCAAAATCAGTTTTAAGGAGTTATCTGTGTTACTAAACAACAGCTAACCATGCATTTATTAAATCCAGTAAGATTTTTGCTGAGTAACTCGTACTGGCATGTCACAGAAAGAGAAGGGAAATGTCACAGTAGTTTTGCACATTTTGCAAAAGATACAGAATTTGGAAAAGATAACAATTATAGTTATTTGTATGTGTAGCCTCTTAGCGTTTTAACATTCTGTGGAGAGTTTAGGTGACCTGATGTTTGTTTTCTCTTTTTCCCCTGATGACTGAGAAAAGTGCATTTCGCTACCTAGAGTCATCCAATAAATGTTAATTATGTTTTTTCTAGAGCTTATAGAACAACTGACCTAGTGAATTCAGATTATTTCCTATTTTTTCTTAATTCCATCTCTCTCTGATTGGTCAAAGTTTTGCTACAAGATACCTTGCCACCCCACTTTTGCAGGCGTGAACTGGAACAACGTGGCTGTCTATCACTTGGATAAAATCATTTTCCAAAATGATATAATCTCTTTGCTGAAATAGTTCATCCCAAGAATGAGAGTGGGGATAGAATTCAGTGGTGTGAGAAAGTAGCTGCTGAAAGGTTCTAATTATTCTAATAGAGCTTTTCATAGCCAGGTTGCGTGTCAGACACAGCAACAGCAAAGGCACGCCAGCATTTAGCACGTTGGGAGTTCTGTCAGCTGCAGCGATGCTTTTGTTTTTAACAGGGCTTGTACGTTTAGTGGAAGAGCAGGTATGGTTTCATGGGCTAGCAGCTCCTGTCAGAGCTTGAAACGGGTCTGTTTCAAAAAGAGATGGATTTGAGTGTTCAGTGCTGAACAAAATCAGTGGATGATAATGTTTCTTTTTCTTCATACATAGAAAATTAGAAATTAGAGACAGAAAAAATGATCATCCAGCCTTCTCCACTCTACACGCAAGGTTATTCCTTTAAGCGAATGTTACTGCCTTCCATGTTGGTTTGTCTTTGCCTTCTGTGTTGGTTTTAGTACCTTTATCCATCTTGCCTAGGTGACTTGCTAGAGGTCATCTGAAACATGTGTTTGTTTTTTATACTCTATTTCAGCTTTTCACTTCTTGGCAGAAAATGTTATGTAATTAACTCTGGATATTTTTCCTCTTCTAATTCTTCCTGGTATGAATTAGGCCATTCTCCCTTTCTATTCAGCAAGGACATATTTTGTACTAATTAATATTACAGCATTAAGAGAAACTGCTGGGAGGCTTGCTGGCTCAGTGCCTAATTACTGCCTACATATTCTTGGTTAAGTGGGACATGAGCAATAGGTTTTCAAAGACACAGGCATACAGAAATGTTCAGGGTTATTACTGAAAAGCAATCTTTTTTCCCCTCCAGCTGTCTGTCCAAATTACACTAACATTCAGTTATGTCTTATTCCGTAAGTCAAGATCTTTCTTCATGTTGCTTTTGAAAATGATGTTCACTCTTGCCTCAGATCAAAGTCCATCACAGACTAAAGTGGTACAACAGGACAGACCTAAGATAGCTTTTTCCTCACAGAAAAAAATGGAACAGGAATTTTGTTTTAAATTTTTTCCTAAAAGAGTAGTAGGACTGGTGAAACTAAGTCTTTTTTCAGAGATTCTCAATATTCCATATTTGATACAGAAACCCAAAAATGTGCAAGGAATTATCCAGAATGCTTGTATGACTGTTTCTCAAACTAGGGCTGAGGGGTGGTTACCCGCACGCTGTAACTATGCAAGTAATAAGTGTTTTCTAGAAGCAGTATAGCTGTGTTTAAGATAGTACTTGCCAGGATAATTAGGGATGTGAAAGATCACATCACTTGGGACGGGAACACTGGCCAGGAGAGCTCAGAGAGTGCTAATTTGTAGTATAAGCTTTATCATTGGGTACTTTGGTGTTAATTAGTCCTGGCTAGTACACTCCTATGGGATTGGTCGAAGGGGATCTTTTTGTTACTTTGATTTTATCATTGGTAGCAGCATGATTATTATTTCTGCAAGCTTTAGTGAGCACTGTAAGCAAGCTGATATCCTTACGCATTGTGTTTAGTCTAAATTTATGTTATCTCTAGGATTTGACTTTATTTGGTAACCAAGGTAAATACAAGATGAATGTAAAACTGGCTAAAAGCTTTCTCACTTAAAAATAGGATGCTTTTGTTGGGTAAGATTAGGAAAAATTCTTGGCTATGCATAAAGATCATTCTCTAATTAAGAAAAGAATGTTCTTATTTGTATAGTTCTCTTAGCAGATGAAAGCAGATTTACTGTATGCAGTGTGGTTTGAGCTCTGTGGTTTGTTCGCTTACTTAGCAAGTACTTATGGCCTGTCCTAACATTGTATTTTGTGAAAAGTGAGCAGAATCCTGTTTTTATGTTATTAGGTGTATTTTCTGATGTACTAGATTATTGCCATCTCTTATGCAGCCACGATTAAGCGTCCGAGCTTCCCAGTTTCTGTCCCCACATAGAGATCCTTGTCTGTGCTGATGAAGACTCCTTCCAGTCTGAGCCATAAGCTAAGCTGGGGTTGGAAGATAAGGTAAATTAATTAAATTTAATTTTAAATTATTCTTTCACACTTTTCTTTAATGAGGAAGATAAGCTGCATCCTGGTATGGAGGGTCACCATAATATCAGGAATATCTTTTCCTGTTTTCCTGTAAACATTAATCCAGATTTAGCCAAGGGATGGAGCTATATAAACTTTCTCTCTTGTACATACACTGTTGATGGTAGTGAAAACTACAGCACTGAAATTTTCAGACATTCCTCTGCACTGATCATGCTTCATTGTTCCAGGGTCCCAGCTTTCCCTGCGGCTGTCACTTCCACAAAGCCTCCGAATAGACCTCACACAGGCTCTGTTCTGGGTTTTCTCCCCATTTTTTGTTTTGTCCCCCAGGGAACACTTTGCAGCTCATTGTGCCTGTTTGGTGCTGTTGTACAATGGAGTAGAATTATTTTGGTGTGCTCACAGTCCCCCTCAGCCTGGGCACCTGGTGTCAAGAAGGGAGGGTAAGGGGTAAATGGGCATTTTAATTGGAGGAGCAGAAAAAAGGCAAGACAAGAGTGAACATTGCAGGGGGTGGAAAGAAAAAAGGCTGGGAGCAGGGCAGCAGCAATGAGCTTAGGTTTTTATGGCACAGCTGGAGTAGATCATGGGGTCCACAATCATTTTACCAGTCCTGGTAGTCTACAGCACTTGTCAGTGCTGTTCCCAATGGATCTTGTGAGGTGAAAAAGTGAGTAATCATATGGTATTAAAATGCTTTATCCAAAAGTATCCTGAAATAACTGCACAGAGAAACCTTAATTATGGAATTCTGACATTTCGTAGAATCATAGAATCGTTTAGGTTGGAAGAGACCTTTAAAGGTCATCTAGTCCAACCACCAATCTTTGTATTTTATTCAATGAATCTTTATATTTGAAAATAGAAAATAGATATAGTGAACAGTGTATTTCCTCTCTATTTTCTCAAAAAGTGACCTAATGTAAAATCAATTATGAACTGGTTCAATTCAGTGTAGACCACTGCCCACAACGGGAAAAGCATTGCAATACCCACATCATCTCTGAATGAGGGAAGGCTCTTCTACCCCTGCTGACAGAATTTGGAAACTTTATCCATAAGTACTTCATAAATATAGATGAAAACACTGCTGACATTTTTAATCTTTCTAGAAGATCTAAAGCATTTAAATTTAAATTTGCAGTTCAGATGATGTATCCCCACTTGGCAACTGTAAAATAGGCTTTCTTTTTAATATTCACTCCAGGGATATAGCGAGCAATATAAGATTAAAGATATGATTTTAAAATAAGATAGGAGGTTTCTGAGGGTTGTGCTTTGTAGACATGTTTGGAAATATTTGCTCTAATCTACTGAGACAATGTTTTACTACGTAGAAAGATACCTTAAAGATGTGATTTAGGACGACGAACACGCATTTTATATAAACATGTTTTATACAGTAAAGACCAAGTATTATCTTGAATTGATGAATTTATTATCATGACAATAATATAAATCATGAGAAAGATAATACAAGAAGAGAAAGCCAGAAGGATTAATCTTTACAGTCCAGAGGTGAATTATATTATACACCAATGAAGTTTTATAATGCAGACTGGATTTTTTAACTGGATGAGTATAAAAAAGTGTTGATTTGCAATCCCTGCAGCATAAATAGTACATTTCTTCATCAGTCAGCAATACTTTTATTACTGTAATTATACTCAGAGGCAATAAGATTTTAGGCATCTGATTTTATCCTGATGATAATTATATATTTATTACCCAAGTTTCTAATGTTTATTTTGAAACAAGACATTCCTACGCATGCTCATGCGTGCAGAAGCACTCAAGGCCTACCAGGAGTTACAAGTGCACACTATATCGAAGAAACATGATGTGTGCATGTTATTTTCTAAATGGATTGAATGCCTCACTTCCTAAACTACAGTTATTTCCTAGACGGTAAAATATTTTATTATTGTTAACAGTATCTGTTCATTGTGGCATATTGAAGGATAAAGTGGGAGCAACTGCAAAACTGTTCTTTTTTGCCCAAACTGCCAGATAAAAGTAGCAGCAATGCAGATTATATTCTAGTTATTCATCTTTCCCACTCACTAGAGATTATCGGCATCTTTCAGTAGAGAAGAAGCTAGGATGCAGTGTTTTTAGTGTAAGCAAAGAGGAAGAAAGAGCTCTAGTGAAAATTCAAGTAGCAGAAAGGAGTTTTTAAAGTCAGAAAGAAAATCGTGTTCTCTTCAAAATTCTTGTGAAACTGGCCTGCCATGATGCTTAATTTCTAGGCTTTTCTCCACCCTGGAATTGACATCAGTATCAAGTCAGCAAACACTTAGTGGCTTCAGCTGAAGCCTTTTAGCTGCTTTGACTGCCTTCATTGAAAACACGATGCAATGATGAATAGCAGTTTTTGAAAATCAAGTGAAGTTAATTTGTAAATCTCTACACAGACACTTTCTTTCAGAAATATAGTAGCCTGGGGCAAGTATCTGTGGAGGAGTGGAATGCGTATGGATTCACAGCTTTAGTTCACAAGATCTTAGTGTGATTCCACATTTTTCTCTAACAATGTTTTATGGCTTTGAAGTTTATTGTGCCTCTTGGAGATTTTGAACTGTTCATTGTATTAGTTTTTCCTTCCCATACCTTGGGATAGGTAAATAGCTTTCTGCATAGCTCTTCATATACACTATTGGAATTATTAATGCTTTCATTGTAAGTGAACGCTGTTATGAGATACTCGTAGAGTGATTTATCTCTTTTCAAGTATCAACAAGCTATCAGGTTTAGAAATAAGCATATTTATATTCCTTTCTCTGCATCTGTGATTGATGACAGGACCACTGATGCTTTGCTCTGTGTGGGGGAACACATTCTAGAGAATACTGTGTCTGGCCAGATCTGGAGATACAGATCTTAGTCTCTCTGTCATCTTTTGTAAGAAGATCTGGGAGGAGCGAACACACAGACTCAGATTTGAAAGAAAGAAAAAGTGGTGAGGAATTCATCTTAAACTTGGAATAGAGGAAAGGTTCTACCTCATGCTGAGCTTTTAGGCAAATGGGGGGTTTTGTCGGTTGGGGTTTGTTTGTTTGTTTGTTTTACCTTGTATTATTTTGAATTATTCCATCCTTTTCATATTCCACAATCATGGTCTTTAAAGAAAACACTGTTATTTTAAAATATATTCTCTTTGTGGCATGCAAATTAATTATGCAGTATTTCAGAACTTATTTTGGTAACTTATTCTAGTATGTATGAGTACATGTAAACCATGTTGGTTTTGGTTAATTATACTGAAGAAAGCTGAATTTCAAGTAGGCTGGGTAGAAGCCTGGAACCTCAGCTTCTAGGAGAGTCCTAGGAGAATGGAGGGTTTGTTTGCATGTCTGATTGGGAGAAGCAGGGTTTAGTTAGTGTTATGGTCCATGTTGCCATAGTAATGGTACTTCAATTTTTCGGCAGTCTTGTTTGTGGATAACTCAGGAGCAAGAGTTTGAACTAGAGGACTATGGAGATTTCCTCCAGTTTTATGCTTCTATTTAAGAAAATGGAATTCCTGACGGCCACTCTATTATGAAAATAATTGTGCCAGGCTACTCACCATATTTCACTGCATATGCATATTAAAAAGCATTTCTCAGTGACTGATGAAGATGTTCAGTGGAGACCCAGTAATCATCTGAGAACCTGAGGGAAAATCATTTCAGTGTCAATTAACCAAATTCTGCAACGATGCTGGTATACGCTGTTCAAAAGAGAAAACTTGCTGTGCTTCCAGATTGGTTGATAATACTATAAAAATTGAGAGTAGCAAAGAAAAATATTTCATTTGGAAGAAAATAGAGACTTGATTATTTATTTTAACAGCATTTTAATGCAAGATTATAAAGGTGAAATAAAGCAATAGCAGGGCTATTTACTTTTTTAAGGTTGCAAAGTAAAATTATAAAACCCAAGTCCATTAAATAAATACGCAGGTTTGCTAAAACTTGGAAGAATAAGAAGCTTCTCCCTTAAGAATCATAGATGATGTTCCCTGGACGTACTGTGAAGGTCTTGTTTTATACTGTGGTACACCAGAACAGGGCTTGGATAAGCTTTTTTAGTTATTATTGCTGCTTTACAGTGGCAGAATATAAATGTTTTTAGGCCATTTCCACACTTGAGCAGAATAGAAGGTGGAGCCTGAGGGGGAGTCATTGCAATGTAATCAAGTGGTATTGGCATTGTAGTACATTAGCATAGTTGACAAATGTTAAGTATATTAACAGTATCTTGCCTTTTTTTTTTTTTTTAAAGTTTTAACATTAGTATGACAAAGGGAGCCTCTGTGGAATCATAATATATTGTATTGCTGTGTATAGGATATACTGCCAAGATGTTCTGCTCATACCATCATAGACTAATAAAACCTTATAGTCTTTGCCATTGACTTCAATGCAAGTGATCACTGTCCCTCAAGTAGAAATTGCGCTGGCAGTCTGTGTCATCCCATGTCCCAGGATGATGTAGTCCCATCAAGAGCATCTGGCACCTCCAGGTGGTGTCAGACTAGAGGCAAAGCAGCAGTGATGGTAGAGACTCTGAGAAGACATTAAGTGTATCTCCTTCCTGAGACTGAAGTGCCTCCACGAGGCCTGAAGTCAGCGCATCTGGAGTATCCTCATAGAGTAACTACCATGGATGGAGGAGTAGGCCACATTTCCTTCTGTATTGGTCACTGAAAAAATAGTGGTGCAAGTTCAGAATTGATAGGAGACTTCTGATGGCTTTATGGTGATGCTTTTGTGTAAGCGAGGACAAGACGACACAGCAGAAACAGGAAGAGAAACAGAAATAAGGCTTGACTCCATACACGAGTCATATAAGGGAGATACATGTCTCTGTCCCTACCACCTAGAATTATAATGTGTGACAGGCAAAAGAATGGTGAAGTGCTTCCCAGCTGAAATACCTGCTCTCTGGAAACAAAAGATTTATGGGATGGCTTTCCTTTGAACTGCTGAAATGGGAACACTTGATCTGGGACTCAGATTTGAACTAGCCTGAAATAAAACCCCCAAAATGTATATACTGTGTAATTGCAAGGTCCTGAGTAGCAACTGCATCGTTCTATTGACCTGCCCTTACTATGCTGGCTACCTGGTGAAAACGTATGAATTTAGGAAATTCCAGGAGCTATTCTTTTCCTGGGTTCCTTGGGTTAAAATATTAACCCAAGCCTTCCTGTGCCTGGGCTTCAGCTGTCTGTCCCTCCTGCACTGGAAAGCAGCAGGCAACGCTCTTCTCTCCCTACAACAGCTGCCCGTCTTTCTTCACTGCCAGGAAACCTTCCCCTCTACTTTCATCTTTTAGGTACATGTAATTACCTTTTCCTTACTTTCTTCTGCAGCAGCAGCATCTCTTTCGTAAGCAATTAGTCTCTTTCCCTTACTCCATTCAGCAATGGAATTGCCCGTTACCTTTATTATTTACTCCAAATTATCTTCATTTTCCTTACTTTCTTACCCCTGCCCAGAACTTCCCGCTCAGCTGTAACGCCTCTGGCTACTGGTACTGAGCAGAGGATGTCTGGAATGGGTGGTGTGGTTAAGTGAAACCTAAATAGCCTGGATGCTGCTGGTCTAGAGGCTGTGCTTGCGACAAGACGCCTTCCAGCCCAGCGAGCCTCCCATCTGGCTGCTCTTTTACCCTCGTGCCCCTCGCAGAAGTAGGCTGTCTCCCTTGGCGGCGTCTGGTGCTGAAAGAGTTGCTCTGTGACTCTTCCAAGGGATCCTGTGCCAGATGGCAGGATGCGCAGAATGGATCCCTGTCACTCTCACTACTTTTTTTTGGGCTTGAACACAAATATAATCTAACCAAAACCAGCATTAAACACTTTGCATAGTGTACCTCTTAGATAATTTATTCTTTTGCTAACTGGATGAACTCTTTTGGATCAAAATTTTTATAATGTAAGCAATAACTGCCAACTCTTATTGCTTTTTATTGCTTTAGGCAAATATATTATTATTTTGATATTTAAATAATTGGCAACAGAAAGTTGCCAGTTACTAGAAAAATTACAACAGTGAATCATCAAGTTGGACAATAATTTTTTAGAAAAAGGGGTTTGGGGCTGTAAAAGACCTCCAGATGTTATTTTGTTCATGTCCCTCATCAAAAGAAAATATCCTGAGCAGGCTGGCCTGAACAGGTAGTATTGCGCAAATATTGATAATCAGAAATACTCCCTGACATATCCCAAAGTGCAGTAAGCACTCTCCACTGAGGACGTGTGGTGATTTGAGCCATTCTGCAGCGGTCCCAAGAGCAGCATGATCCAGCGTAGCGCTGGTGGCTCCATTTCAGAGCTCTTCACATACTTCTACAATGAGACAAGCAGCCTACGCAGACCCAAGTTGCCTAGAGGATATTTGGAGTTGTGCTCACTAGTGCAGTTAAAAGGAGAGCAGCACCGCGGGCACAGTAAAGGTGCCATGTGCCTAAAATTGAGTACAAAACACTTCAGAAATGCTTCACGAAGTTCAATTCATCGTTAAAATTTTTATGTAGATTAGGATCTTCTCTTGGTAGGAACAGGCTCCGTCTGATTGTTTTTCTCATGGCAATTTATTTTGATAGATTGAAGATGAAAAGAATGTGGAAACAATAAGCTTTATTATCGCTAAGTAGCATTTTGGTTATTAAATAGATAATGTTTTAAAATTGGAAGTGATGGGAATGCATTTAGCAAAAAAGCATTTGATCACAGTATGCATTGAAAGTTAAAGCCGAGTGGTATTAACAGCAATTTTGTACAGTTTTGTACAGTCTGTTTGTCGATTCTAATGCTCAGACTTCAGAATGTGCTTTTAAGTTTAAATACCTATCTCACAATGCATACAAGGCAAGTGATTGTGACTTTCTGATTTGATGACCATTTTAAGCCTCATCTATGAATAATGCGTTCTATCAGACATTTATTAAACAACTTCTCCATAAATGCCCTTTAAACTTTGTTTCTGTCTATCATGGGGGAGGTTTTGCTGAAATGTCATGATGGTGGGGACTGCGCTCCATGGGCAAGGCTGTAACAAAAGTGTGTCAACAGCTACATTAACTTTACAATCCAAGTTGAACATCACTTATGTTGCTGTTTTGAGGGTGCTGCCCAGAGCTTTAAAACAGCTCAAGTTGTAGCACTAAACTTGAGGCTTAGGGCGTGATTCCATTCTTGCAGCAGTATATGATCAATGGAGAGCTGTGTTATGGTGTTATTATACTGGTTTTAAATCTAGCCAGACCAAGATTTAACTTTGAAATCTTAAGTTAGTGCCGCAACGTGCATATATCTTACAAAATATTACTGTGTCCCGGTTAAACACACAACTATTTTGGGGAAGCTAAAATGTCAACGTCTTTTTGTGGATGAAATTACCCAACACTGATTGTTCAGCAACTTATCTCCCCCGATACTCTTACTTGCACTGCAAATAACCACATTTTTGAAACACGCATACTCCAACTTAAACGAGCGGGACTGTCTTTGATATGAAATGTCAGAGTTAACACCTGTATGCAAAATAGTGTTCTAAAGATTAAAAGAGAGGAAGGTAATTGCAAGAAGTCTGTTAAGGGAATAGTGAGGTTATATGTGCAGTGATTTCACTACTGCACTGAGACATATTGCGCAGCTGAGAGTGATGCTGCTTAGAAAGTATCATAGGGACGTTGTGCTTTGTACTGGCTTTTTGCTGCCTGTTCTCTAAATATTCTGGTAAATGCTGACAGTCATATCTGCAGGTTGATGCCTGTTACGGCACTGTCAAGAATGATTCTCCTGTAGTTCCAAGTCACAGAATCACAGTGTTGTTCAGGTTGGAAGGGTCCTCTTGAGATCTCTTAGTCTAACTGTCCTGCAGCAGTGGAATTGGCTATAGCGTGCTTGCACAGCACCCTGTCCAGTTAGGTTTTGAATATCTCCAAGGGTGAAGACTTCTTCACAGACTCCCTGGCCAGACTCTTCCGGTGTTTGACTGCCTTCACAGTTAAAACAAAAAACAAAAAACAAACAAACAATTTCTTGTGTTCAGATTCAGTTTCATGGGTTTTTTCTTAAATTTTTGCCCATTGCCTCTTGTCCCTTCAGTGGTCACTGCTGAGAGGAGTCTGACTACTTCTTCATTCTCATCCATCAGCTATTTCTATGCTAGGAGCCTCCTGAGCTTTCTTTTCTTCAGGCTGAAGAGTCCCAGCTCTCTCAGCCTCTCCTCATATGAAAGATGCTCCATTCTCTGCATCGTCTTTCTGCCCCTGTATACTCATTTCAGTAAGTCCGTATCTTTGTTCTACTGGGGAACACAGATCTGGACACAGCATGCCAGATGTGGACTCACCAGTGTTGTGCAGCGGGGAAGGGTCACCTCCGTCAACCTGCTGGTGAAGCTCTACCTAATTCAGCTGGGGAGGGCTCTTTGTCCTTCTTTGCTGTGAGGGCGCATTGCTGGCTGCTTTTCAAGTTGTTGTCCACAAGAACCCCAAAGTCCTTCTCTGCAAAGCCACTTTCCAGCCAGTCAGTCCCCAGCATGTACTGCTGCACGGTGTTGTTCCTCCCAAGGTGCAAGGTCCCCCCAAAGGGGACTTTGCATTTCCCCCTGTTGTGAACTTCGTGAGGTTCCTCTTGGAACAATTCTCCATCCTGTCCATGTACCTCTGAATGGCAGCACAACCAAGTCCCATTGTGTTCAAAACAAATCATAGGAACAGAGTAGAAAGTAGGATAATTATTTTTAAAAGGGGCTTTTTGAATAAATTCCACAATCAGAATTAGAGATTGAAAGCCCACAAGAAACTCTTGGGTATGGTAAGAGATGTGTCTGTTCTCGCCCCACCATCTGAACATGTTAGAACATGCAGGTTTACGATTTGAAACAGCATTCACAGGAAAATCAATAGATGGCATCTCTCCAGAATTATTACCAAGAAAGAGATGGTGGGAAGCTTGTTCTTTAATGGGTGATGGGCTTCTTCACATAGTTACTTGTGTCTAAAAATTAATTTCTTGCTATGGTAAATATACTCTCATATTCGAATTACTCAAAAGCAGAGATGCTACAAAACAAAGAGGAGGATTCTATACAGATTTTAGCCTTACACTCAACAGGTTTTTTCCAAAATGTTTATTAGTTCAAGAAATTTGCCTAAAGCACCCCTTTTTATAAATATGTGTGCATTTATAAAACTATGATCAATATGTTTATTAACATCATACGTGGTTTTATATCCAAGAAATCAAGAATTCGTACTTGGACTTTACTGCACATTGTAGGCAGTATACAGACGCGTTTTGCCTTAAATATTTGTAGAGTATATTTTATGTACTGATACTGCTCAGTACTCTGAGTAATCTGTGTCTGAGTAGAATCATACATGTGCACCTATGCAACTTCAAGCAAGAAGGTATTTCTTCAGCAATACTACACTGCAAGGAATAGTAGGCTTTGTAGCACGCACTTGCTAAAAAATTTTTCTAGACCTTTGGAGAAAATAGTCCTAGGGAAAAAAATAAAAACAGCAGCTGCCCGGTATGAGTGGTCAAACAAAAAACACTTTTTAAAACAAAGCAATTTAAGTGTGGAGTATAGGAAGGTGGTGGTACTCAAAAAAACTTCACTGAGAAATGATTCAAACTTTGAAGTATGAGGAACCAAGGTATGCCACAGGAAGAGTGGTTTCTTTCCTCCAGCATGTACACATGCAATTTGAAAACTTGACTTTAGGCAAATTGGAAGTGCTCTGTTGCATACAGATTTGTAGCAAGGGCTGAGTAGATTGAATTAGAAAATATTTCTTCATTAACAATTGCCTTTGTCTAAGTGAGTGGGTGTGATAGGTACGGCTTGGGAATAGACTCAATATAACTCATGCGGTTACAGATAATGCAGCTGACATTTATAGAGCGCTATTGTTCATTTGGTAAAATTAACTTTTAAGTGAACTGGCAGTATCTGTGAACAACATACAGTATGTGTCATTCATCTGTTGCTTCACTTTATACCTTCCAGTGAATTAAGCAACAGTATCTGGCAGGCATGTTTCATTTTTCTGATACGCTCTGTCCTCCACTTATTAAATCTGGGCATTTAACAAATGCAAATGAGATTAATATTATGTTGACTGTTGCTGAAGTTTATGGAACTTCTCTTTTCATTTCAGTTATGCTCAGTTAGTTGTTAGGACTCTTAAATGTTCATGTTTAATTGGTTTACTTTATCTTGGGGGATTGGTGTAGTAAATTCTGCAAATGGACACTTCTAATGTGCAGTGCCACCCTGTTACTGACCACAAAGAAGAATGGAAAGGAAACTCTTTCCAGTTTCAAGACTGTTAATTTGTTTTATCTCCATTCTGTTGTTTAGGTGTATCAAATTCTGCTTAATTGTTACTAGATATAAATACTCAGTTCTGAGTTTTTAAAATTTTCTTCTACATATTGACAGTCTATGGGAGTTGTAAAAATAACACAATACAATATCATCCTAAAAATATAAAATTTCCTCCAAGAATTCTCTTTTCTTGATATACTAAACCACTGTATATTTTAATCTATCACTTTGTGTTGCAGAACTTTCTCTGTTACACCAAAATATCTTTGGAACCAGGTAGCCTGACATTCCAATTTCCTTATATTTGCATAGTATACAAAGCTTCTAAACAAAAAAAAAAAATTAAATTGAAGACAAATAGTTCATCATAGGTCTTTAAGAAAATATCTGTTACTTTACCTGTAGCTCTTTTACCCAGATAGTAAGTAAATGGGAAATTGAAAACAAATCTGCAAGACAGGTGGGCAGAAAATACAGTCTTATTTTAGTGAGGAGTTATTACAACTGCTCAGAAGTAAAATTTAAAAACTCCCTCTTCTAGGTATCATTTATATCTGTCAAGTTCAATTTCGATCTGTCAAGTTCTGTTGTAGTTTTCTGTGCATGGGAGAATGCAGACACAGGATTACTTTTAGTTTTCTAATGGAACAACACTCTTTGCAATATATTGCTTTTATTTTCAGTGACTATTCAATTAATAATTTCATAAGTTATCTTTTATTACCACAGATAGATTAAGTGCAGTTTTTATGAAAAATAAGAATTTATGGGATGTGGTTTAGTGTTTTGATGCTTTTATATAGAGAGAGATATATATCTCTCAATCAGGTTATGTTTGCCTTTAGAATAGATTTTTTTAAAATGCCCCTCTCCCACACAAGAATTATTCTAAGCTAAATGAGTTCTTGTAACAAATGCAAAGTTGTGTATGGAATCTGAAAAAAACCCAAACCCTAAACCATCATTTCTTTCCTTATTACAATCACTTGATCAGGACATCCAACTACAATATCTAAATGAATTGTAGGCATTAGGCTCCTGATCTGAATCACTTTCTGGGGGAGGAGAGGTTCATTTATACCTGTAAAAGGAGTCTAAGGAAAACAGGCTTCCTGATTTAGTTACCCATTTTTTTTACATGTAATGTTGGGGTAGAGTAAGTTCAACAACTTAGAGAAAGTATATAGAGATTTAGCAGATTTAAGGTTTAGTGATTCTGGTTTTTAGCAGTTTGGTGCTTCTAAACCAGAGTATCTTGGGAGCATAGTGTCAAAAATGTGTGAACTACTTGACTTGCAGGTGTCCTTGGATTTTGAAAATTATACTTCTGAACTCGAGCACCCTTTTTCTCTTCAAGACCTACTGAAAGTCATAAAGCCCTTTGTGAATCCATGTCTAAATCAGATGTTTTTCAATCCTGTCATCTGATGTAGGAGTGAATTTTAGAAACTATGTTAAAAGCTGTTCTCTCATTGCCTGGTTTTGTAGTTCTGACTTTCTCGTGGATTGTGTCAATCTGTTTGTCTGATTTTAAATAAGGCTTTTGTGGCCACATATTTCTTTCATCACAATAAATGCCGAGAGCTCCGTATGTTATACAGAAGGATATTTTAAAAAGCGTTTATTTTAAAGCATTTTTCCATATATGTCAGATCAAATTATTACATAGGGTTTGTTAGGGCTTATCTGTGAGGTTATATCAACTCAGTGTTAATCCTTTGTAACTGTCCGGCTGTTTACCTTCTCCCCCAAATACTACCACAAACAATTCTGATTTTGGACACGGAATAAATATTAACTAAGGGATCCTTATGAAATAATGGTGGCCTTGTATTCAAAAGTTGACTTTGTTCTTACTATAATTCATCTATTAACCTGTTTGATGTATGAGGATATACGCATGGATGGATATGTTATCCTCATCAGTAAATTCTGTTGTCATTCAATCGCCGTTTATACGTGTACCCCAGGAGGCTGTCGTTCACTGTTACTTTCAACTCCTTTCACATTAAATAAAGTATGAAAGAGTACCTCTGACTGGTATACAAGCTACATTTCTCATTTTTTTATGTTACCTTTGGAATCTGATTCCTACTTTTATTTATGCAATTGGGTCATATGGTTCACCTGTTTAAGCTGCACAGTACTGTTCTACCTCCTGGTTTTCATTCTTTAGTTTTCATGTGACATCTTCAACCACACTTGCAAAGCAAAATTTGCAAAGGAGAGAGAACAGAGTAGACAACTAGCAGAAGTGGTGAACAAAATGTACGTTGGGTGAACACAATATCGTTCATGCCGATGTCTGCTTTTGATGGTCTAGCATTTGAAGATGCAGCAGAAATTGTTTATAGTAGGTAGAAACCAAAAGTATGCATTTTACATGTTTTATCAAGACTAATTTAAAATGTTTTTGAGGTACCGATACTTATCAAGAATGCTTTGTTTCTTAAAGCCAGTTAGAGATTTGGAATCCTAGCTTAAGTATGGTATGGACGTATTTGTGACAAGTGAGCAATCCATATCAGAAATATTTATACTTTTCCAAGAGAGCTGCTGTTTATGGGATGCCATCAGAGCCTTGCAATGCACTTGCCAAAGGCAATCCTCAGTTACTGCACCTGAAGTACATGACTGCAGCCTTCATTAGGTGTGACTTCAGAGAGTATGCGTCTACCTACTGTAAGGCTGGTTGAGTTTGTTATTACCAACAGTCTTTGCTGGTAGTTTGTTTCATCCAAAAGTCTTGATGTTCTGTTGATGTTGAATCTTGGGTGTGTGTTTCTAGATAAGGTTGGACTGACGACCTGGGCAGTAACTAAACAATCTGTTTTGGTGGCTTGTGATGCTTTTCATGTTTTTACACTTCTTGCAAGAGAAGGAACTGATTCCGAAATAAACTTCAGAAGATTTCACAAGTAACAGACCTTCACTGTAACTGCAAATTGCATAGCAGTTTGAATTACCTTGTAAAGTCTTACTTTGATACAAGGATTCATGGACTGGTTTTTTTAATGAACGCATGTGAATATGCTTCTTGAATTTTGAATCTTTGGTGATGAATTAGCAATGTTTTGTAAATTTGAACTCTAAAAATGTTATTTTCATATTCTAAGTTAACAAATCAGATCATATTAGGGCCTGATCTCTAAACAGTAGGTGCTGTCAGAATCTCAGAATCGTGCAGTACTTCAGCTTTGTAACGCTGTTTATGAGAATCTTTTCTAGTTCTTTTCACCTGAACTGTGTTTTTCTTTGCCTAACAGGTTAAGAATTTGAATATGAACTGATAGCAATTGCCATTACAAATAGCTTCAGGATTCCTGATAAAATTAATGTTCTGGAGCTGGTGTGCAATGAGATCATTCACAAATAAATATGTAGCCTGTTCTCCTTATTTTGAAGTTTATTTTCTATTTTAAATCAGTAATATAATCCAGGCATTCCAGTCCAAAACAGTACTTCTTGGGTGGTAAAACTCAATAGATATTTAGTCTCATGCTTTACAAAGCTACTAGAGGCAAATTATAATTGTCTTGAAATACAATGCCTGTCAGAACTTATTACAGTTTATGTATTATCTATTGTGTAAATAGAATATTGGTTCCTTTAAACACACACTAAAGTCACAGCAGAAAGTAACATCACAGCGGCCAACTCTAGGACTTAGAATCTTGTAGGATCCATGGCAGCTTTCTTAGAATGTTATCGGTGAGGCATATAAAAGGATTGCTTTTGTTGACTGATTTGGCTTTAGAGCTCCTGATATTTACTGACTGCAGGATATGAATTTGGTTGCCACATATATTTGCTCAATATGATGATAGCTGCAGAAATAAGGATTCCTATACAAAGCTCTTTAAATTCATTATTTCCCTAAATGCATCCTAATGACAGGGAGTGAATCTAGAAATGTTTTGGGAAATATGATTTTGGCCTGATTATATTTTACTTTATAAATAGTTCTGCATTTTAAAACATGTTCTTTCTGATATTTGGGTTGAATTTGAGAGAGACAAAACTTCCTGATTAATCATTTTAAATGTCGTTGCAAAATTATTAATAATGCCTGTAACTGATACTTATTACCATCTTATACAACACATTTTTCCTTTTGAGTTTGTTTAAACAAATTAATTCTAGTGTATATTCATAAGACTTTGACATTGGTCATGAACAGGTACACAAGAATTAAAATTGACACTTCAAATTTCCATCCTACTAATAGAATCCTATAAATTGTATTGAAAACATTTGAAAAAAAAATGGAAAAATAAGTCAAGTATTGCAGTATCAGTTAGAATAATACTGTTGGTATGTTGTGTATGCATTACCACTATGAAAGATTTTCCTAGTGGGTTTGGACCTAATGTGTCACTATATAAAAGCAAGGTCTAAGTCTCGAAAGTGTAGGTTTTGGATACCTGGGAAAAACTGAACTATTTGCTCATATTGTCCAGGATATTGGTAAAGAGAGCAAGGATTTGAAAAACATTTCAACTTTTTAAGGGGAGTGGAAGACAGGAAGTTCTTTTTCTAGTGCATGTTTCTATTATAATATGAGGTTCATGTAAAAATATGTGCTGCGATACCAGTGTTATAAGAAGAGTAAAATAACTGAGGCATGAAGACAAGAATACTTTTTCAGATGAAGATTAGGCTAAACAATTCAGGAAATCCTTTCTGCTAGTGTCAGATCCTGTTAGAGGAGAGGATATGTGGAAACCAGTAGGAAATAATCAGAAAGCAGTATCTGAGAGAACAATGGGTTTTAATGCCCGTCTTTAGAGCAGAGCAGGTCCGTAGGCAGCCTCCAGCACAAGACAGACTGTATTTTGTTAATGGACCTTGAAGGGAACACGTAGCTATGTTTCTTAGTAGGTTTGTTTGACTGGGAGAACAGAATCTCACCTTGTGCATATAGAAGGGTGTTCAGCAGCAAAAGTTAACGCGGAAGTTCCTAATGCGTAAGCTTCGAGAAAATAATAGAAAGTTAACCTCGGCAGTTAATGCGAAGGAGACATTGTGACTGAGAACAACTAGGAGTGTTAAGAGATGAGGCTGTGGCACGTACATAGCGCTGCAGACGTCGTTCTGCTTACTGAGTAGACAGCAGATTTATGGAAGCAGAGCATACAGGGTAAAAGCTGAGGCCAAGAGCAGGCACAAGGGAATACAGTTTGTTGAAGACAAAAGAGAGATTGAGTCAAGAGAGGAATTAGTGGAAATGGAGTTTAAGATTACTTCTTTTGTCCAGAGGAAACTTTTAAAACATGTCCATGAAAAGCCAAACCACATATTCATCTAATCAATACAGGCTGAGGAGATGAACAATGTGAAATCATTTGCCATGTAAAAAGATACATGCAGTTCTAAATGCAGCTGTAAACTTGGAAGCAAATACTGAAGATGGAAGGAAAAGAAAAGTGAGTAGAAATCAGAGAGAGTAAAAGTTGTGCTGTCTAGTTGAAGCACCAGGAGATTTGTTCTTAACTAACACCTAACTTATTTGAGCAGCGGAACCAGTTTTTAATTCTGGATAACGTTTAAGCAGAGCTACAGTCCTTTTCTTTTTAACCAGACAAGTCGTATGATATAACACCTCTGCAGGCTGTAATAGTTGGGCTCACACAGTGGGTGGTCAGATTCATATCTGTGCCATCCAGTGTTCTCCCTTGAGTAACTGTACTGTTTCATAGGAGTTAATTCCTCGGTAGCTGTGGATATCAAGACCAGAACCCAACAAAATTAAGCTGCTATGTTTCCCTTAAACATAAATATTGGTATTACAATGTGTTTTTTACAGAAAAATAATGACTTTAAAAAATCAGTTTAAAATTCCTCTGTAGTCTTATGTCCAGTGTCTGTAATGATTAACTGCTCTCAAAATTACTATCAGATTGAAAACTACTTAGTGTTCTGCTTGCTTTCATTTTTGACAGTTATATTCAGAAAATAATCCAACAATTTTGTTAAGTCCTCTAAATGATTCTTGAGTTTATTTTAAGTATTACTGCCAATTAACATATTTTAAAACACTTTAGAGGTCCTGCAAGTGAATTATACAGGTACTTACTTAATATCCAATATCATGATTCTTGTATCACTTTTAAAATCGACAACAGTACTATTTAGCTGAATATTCAGCTTTTACAGGGGAAGCTGAAAAAACAAAACACTCCACATGCAGGTAGCCTACAAGACATTAATATCAATTCTTTTACCTTACTGTCTTGGCAGAATGGCAATCTCCTTTCTTATGATAAAGACCAGTGCCCATCACCGTGAAAATAGCACTGGTCGCACTTGTTCTCAGCCCGTTGATTTCAGTTAGCTTTGGATGACCCAAATTTTAAAGTGAGGAGTAAGTGATGCAGTAAACTCTTCCACATCAGGTTTAGTCATGCCCTTGGAAACTACCATAAATAGTTTCTTAATCAAATGCCTATTACAAGAAGATACTAGGGAGAACTGAACTTATCTTTGCAGACAGTCACAGACATATTTAAAGTTGCAAGTAGGCACAAGATGGTTTTAGGATGTTTTGAAAGGAAAATTTGGTAACAATTTCATTGAAAGTGTTAAAGGCTGTAAAACACAGACTCTTCTGTTATGAAATTCAAGATGCAACATACCTGAAGGATAAGCTTAACGTTGAATGCTAGTCTCATAAAAAGAGATGTGTTCATAGCTAACAAAATATTTAATCTGTTTTATTGTTAATAAAACATCTTATTTACGGAGTACAATTAGCCATCTGCTAAAGCAAAACTTGTTCCTTTATTTCTTTATTTTTCTTTCTTTATTCTTTTTCTTTCTACTTTTTTTTTCTAATTCTTTCTGTTTCTTTTAAAAGTTTTAAAATAGCCACTTTTCTAAAAGCACAAACCAATTTTTTTTTTGCTTATTTTACAAGAGTTTTATCACTTGGATATATTTTCATTTAGAGTGCCTTTGTTTGTATATAGACAGGCTATTGTGTTAGATGGTTTGGGCTGATACTAGCTGGAAGAAAGAAAGAGAAGCCTGTCTTGGCAAACTCTCATTTTTATGTAAGAGAACATCTGTGAGCTCTATCATTGTGGTGTAGCTTAGTCTCATTGCCTGAAAGAAAACTAGAATGTAAAAGCGAGCACATCTGTCCCCTTAAAATTGCAAGGATAATACATTTTGAGCTTAAGGATAAGGATTTACTAGTGAACCCTGAGGAATGGTGCTCACTTCTTTATCTGTTTGCTTCATTTTAGCTACAAGTTATGGGCCCTCTTCTGCCTTCCAGTCGCTGGGCTTTATACTCCAAGGGGTGTTTTTTTGGAAACTAGCTATTTGCCCTCCGGCTATGTGATGGTTTAGTCAGTAGCTAGTGGCAGGAGAGATTCCTCCATGTGATTCAAGCCATGGACGGATGGTCAGGTGGAGGCCCAGACTCAGAACAGCCGTCATGGCGTGAGCTACCTAGGGGCTGCCAAAACCAGCTGAGAAAGTAACTGCACGTGGGATTAGTCCATGTTGGTATTTTGTGCTGCTCCAGTCATACTGCCAGCAAGTTAGCTGGCTTGAGGACACTTTGATTGTATCTTTAAAAATGGCACTATACCCCTCAGCCCTGCCCATCTGTTACTACCATCCATGCTTCCATGTGTGTGTCCAGTGCTCGCCGCTCCTCGCAGCCACTCGGTGAAAAGTGAGCACTTTGCCACAGTGGTTTTCTGGTGTGTTTTTATGGTTCTTCTCTGCCTCGTCTGTTGAATTGGACACAGGCTGTTTGCTGCTGCTTTCTGAAGCCAGCGCCTCTGCTCACACAAGGCTTCAAGGACCAGCTTTCCTTTAGGGTTAATTATTCAAAATTTATATGCTCCCTCCATTGCTTAGCTGAAAACTTAAACATGGGCAAGTGCTCTACTGGCTTTAGGCTATGAACTAAGGAGGACAAAGAAACAGAGAATTTGTGAGTTTGGATCAACATTTTTAGAAATTATTATTATTTCCTCATGCATACTGGATAGAGGTTCATTCAGTTCATGTCCTAGGGTGCTTCTCAGATAAACTGTCCAGTCTTCAGTGTGTAGGTAAACATTGTGTAGGCAACATACCTGAAAAGAAAACAATAGATAGAGGCAAATGCACTTTCTCCACCCAGAGTGGTTTTGAGTGTATTTGAGTACATTTGAGTGTACTTGACTGTGTTTAGAGCTCCTTTGCTCATAGAATTATTTGTGCTTGCAAGCAGTGCAAGTTCCTTTCCTGCTTATTGCATCCACTGCATGAAGACTGCTTTGGAGTAGGGAACAAGTTTGTATTCTGTGCAAAGAGATGTTGAGAACAATCTGAATCACTGTGAAATTAATGTATTAAAACGTCATATTGGTGTGAGAGACAAAGGGAATGAGTCTTTATTAAAATAACTTGTGTTGCAACTTGTTTTTCCCCTGCTGACTACTCTCCTCTTACTCTCCAAGAAGAGATGTCACCTCATGTCCTTGTAACTTTTTGTCTCATTTCTGGACACTTCTTCATCAGTCTGGTATTTTTATTTTTGGGGGAAAGTAGACTAGCTTGGCCTTACATAAAAGTCTTGAGTCATAAGGAGTTTATTTTTTTGCCTTAGAGCAGGCTGTAGACCCTCAGCTGTAGAAAGGAAAAGAAGTCAGAGATGGGACATAAACTATGCTGAGACTTCACGCGAATGTGGTCAACGAAGTAGAATTTGAGTGATGAGGTGAAAGATGTAGGATGGACATTCAATTTCAAGGGTTAAGGATGTTTCCAAATTTTAGTGAGTAACTCAAACATGAAGTTTTTATAATTTACTCTGCAATCAGTCCCTCGTCGCAGGATGATGAGATGATGCAACTCAAGAGCCGCTTGCAAGCAACTAGCTAGATTCAATTGAGAGTACCAAATCAGGGAAATGTGTGATATCAAATGCCTAACAATGAGGTTCTGGACAGCCATGCCCTCTCACTGCCCAAAACACTGACATTTGAGTGACTTTAATGCTGCCTTTGAGATTTTAAGAGAATAGCTTAAAAACAGTTAAATACTACGTCTTCTGTAGCAAATACAGAGTTTAAAGTTGAATTTCAGTCTCTGCGACTGCAAAGCAACTGCGCTCATAATACTGTAGTTACTTTGGTTTGTATTTCTGTAACCAAGATTGGAATGTGGCCTTTACCCCACTGAACTGATATTATCATCCTAAAAGTTTGGAAGCCACAAGACTGGGATGTGAACAATAGCCCAGCACATGTGTACACATACTTTGCCCCTCAGAATGTCTTGGGTTTTGTGTATTTCTTCCCCCAAAGGAGAAGTTTTAATTTTGTTTTTTAGTAGGCTATACAGTTTCTCCTCTGAACCATCTCAAATAAATGGTCTGTAATCAAGAGGAATGTTTCCAATCAATTAGTTACTGCAGCCGTGTGCTTGTATTTCAGATTATTCACAGTCTGTAGGAGTTGTATAATGAAGATTTTAATAACTGAACAGAACACTTACATTGGAATGGATGCAAGCATGCCTCTTCTTACTATGAAGAGCTGAATTTCTATTACGCGTAATATTCCATATGAAGTTAGCAGCTACAGGAGGGGAGAAAAGTGTGCTTTAGACTGAAAGAGTGGAAAAAATGCTCACATTTCCTCTGTGCTGATTTTCAGCATCCCACAGGAGATTCACAATGCATCACTTATGCTTTCCAAAGACCTTCCCATTTTTTACAGCCACTAATTAAAAGTTGCCCGGTCTTTCTATATAACACTGATAATCACAATCACAAATTGTGTCACAAATTATGTGAAACTGTTCCTGCACGTTTGCATGCAAAATTCTGTAACCTGTGATAGATAAGGCATTTCATGTCTTGTACTGCATATTAGGAACTTAGATGTTTGCACACTGCTGTGTTCATTTTTTTTCTTGAAAAGTGCAACAACCAGTCTATATTGTCAATGTAATACGGGACAGAAAGGAAAACCCCGCAATATCAAAATATACTGTGTTAAATTTGCCGTAAATATATTCTTTTTTGCTCTTGCTAGAAGTTTATATGAAGTGCTGTATTGTTTTCCCTGTCCCCATTACACAGGTTTTGTGAGATTCTAAGAAAGGATGGTATAGCGCTCTAAAAGTAAAGAGAAACATTCAGATACGTGATACTTACCTACTTATAACTTTATGATTACACAGATGACCTTAGGTCTCACTGGGTAGAGACGTCCTACTTGGTTCTTTGAAGACTTTTTTATTTTTAACCTGCAATATGTGGCACAGTTTTCCTATCAGGTAGAGCCTCTGGCATTGATACTAATCTCTCCTGATCTTTAGCAATGGCATCTCTTTTTATATTTTGAGGATTGAGATAGCGGTGTACTTAATCTTTTACCTCTGCCATTTCTTCTTTTCCCCTTTCTCCTAGCTTGTTCCCCCACCACTAGTCTCAGTCTTCCCTACATATGCATTTTTGCCTTCCTACTTACCGCTAACTAGGGCTAAAACACTAGTCATCGAGTGAAACTGAGCTTGGAAGTGCTGTTATTTCTCAGCTTATAATAGGAGAAAACCAGCTAAACTGCGCTGAACCGCTTTTGCTCTGCTACTAGCCCCGTGTGTCAAACGCATTCATACGTGATTCATAGCTGCTCGGTCTTTGCTTGGTGCCTGGCGTACTGCAGCGGTCTGCCTGTGATCTGCATGATGGGGGCGTTATGTTTTGCAGGAGGCCAGCGCTGCTTAACCCGTTTTTTCTGTATGTTTGTGTGTGGTGGGTCTGCTATGTATTCCTGGCCGCCTGCAAAACTTAACACCGCAGCCCATCGAAGTATTTATGGTCTCTGACAGTGGAACAGGCAGCAGAGGATCCACCACGCATGCGCACTGAGGGAAGCGCTATCGTGTGCTGCTGCTGCTGCGTGGAAGGCTTGAATCCCGCTCCCACGTGAATTTGTCAGTGGTATTGGATTGATCCAAAGCTTTCTGCAAGCAGAAGAAAGACTTGCCACAGCTTCACTCACGTTCAGCCCGAGCTCAGATTTTCAGCAGCTTGTAGTGCTGGTTGTCAGAGGAGAAAGCAAGTCTCCTGTGCCGCGGGAGCATTTCACTTTTCCTATTTTGATAGCAAGAAACGTTTTTCCCTTCTCCCTAAAACCCCTTATGGGGTGTTTTACAAGGTTACCAGAGTGATACCTCATAGGGCCTGTAAGTAGTACAGTAACATATATTAACATGAATACATTTCATATTACAGTCTTATTTAGTAACACACTGTATTAAGAGACCACCTCTAAGAAACCTCAAACACATAATATACCTTTTCAGACAACCACATCTGTTAAATGGCTTATTTCTGCCAGTGTTTTTGTACCAGTCCCATACAGGTGGCAGAATTGGCTGCTAACTCATCATTAGGTAGCTTTTTAAATAACTTAAGAGAGAAAAATGGTTGACAGACAGTTGTGCTATCCCTGCTGGCATACTCACTCTTGCCAAGAGCTTAGATCAGATAGTGGTAGGTGCTGAATGAAAACTCTTGCTTAAGCTGCAATATGTGCTGAAAAAGCTCTTTATAACAAACTCTTCAGACAGGTTTTTGGTCCGGCAGTTTTTATTGATTATTCAGTATGATCACACTAACAAATTTTCTTACAGGGACAAAAAAAGACTTGGAGAGGACAAGAACAAGGAAATATAAAGCCTAGGTCTGCAGATGACAAAGGCATTGGCACCAAGCTCGTGTCTGTTCCAAACATCATGTGTCTGTTTTACATCAAACTTGTGACAAACTATAAGAGGCATGGTTGAGCAATGGTACAGGAGAGAGAGATACACTGCAGTATCACATATTTATGCACAACTTATACAAGTTTGACTGTAGCATGGATGTACAGCCATTTACTGCAGGGTATTAACTCAGATGTGTCAGCATTCATTAACTAAGAGGTCCACTAGGCTCCATTAGCACAGACAATTTGGTTCTTCCAGTGCCGCTTACCTCTTCATAATTCTCCATTGCATCCCAAGTATCTAGATTTCTAAACTATTTCTGTTTTGAGGAGTATCCACTAATGAAGAATTGATTGCATTTTCTTAGTTCAGAAAGGGTGCAAGGCTGCATATACAGAGGTTCAGTTGTGAACCTACTGGAGGAAATTTGAACCCAGCTACCTATCTGAACTGAAACGCAACCTTAATTATTTCTGTATTACTTGAAAGGAAAGCCAAAAGTATTCAGAGAAATAGTTTTCTTATCTTTTAGAATGATCTGCATAACTATCTTCTTATTGAGGTAACTTTCTGCATTGCTGTTATGTATGAGATGTCACTTATCAATAGATCCTTTGGCACGTGGATTTAAAAATGTGATGTGGAAGCATTTTAAGAAGAAAGGAGACTCCAGCTTAATTTGTACTGTTACAGAAATGGAGGTTGCTTTAGTATGTAGATGCAGGTCACTACTTATCTTGAGTAGGAAAAAATGCTTCTTCATGAATCTAACGGAGAATTCCTCATGGTGAGATTCGAATAAACACCAAACCATGTTATACAATTGATTTTTAGTAGTGGAAGAACCTAAGTCCCTCCTCTGGTCATTTTTTTAAATAGAAAAAAAAAAAGAAAAGTTGAAGATTAAAATTTTAAGTATTGCGGGTTTTGAGGCTAGATTCTCTACACAGTTTCTCTGAGTGCAAATAAAACACTGTCAGTATGTGCCATCAGGCGAGTTTTGGGGACACCTGGTATAGCCTTAGTATAAGTTGCAGCATCCTGTGGAGTTTTAAATTAACAACAGCTTCTTTTGTACTGCCAACGTAGTCTTTTGCAAGATGCTTGCCAGAACACAACTTCCAGGGAAGTTGTGGATGCCGCATCCCTGCAAGTGTTCCAAGGCCAGGAGCTTTGAGCAACCTGGTCTATTGGAAGGTGTCCCTGCCCATGGCAGCGGGGTTGGAACTGCATGATCTTTAAGGTCCCTTCCAACTCTGACCATTCTATGATTCTATGAACACAGACTATTCCGGTCTTTTTCTCTTCCACTCGTGCGTTGTGGTGAGCCTGGTGTGTACCAGGCCCACCCTGCGATAGGGAGCAGTGGACATGCTCCGTCACATGGTCCCTCTGCTGGCTCCAGCCTTTTTCCGTAAGATGGCAGGAATGTGCAGGACAGCATGAGTGCTGTCCTGTGGTGTGGCTTGTCCCTCTCTCCTCTGTTTTGGTTGGAAAGGTGTCCATAGAGCAGTTAATCCTTTTTAAAATTACTGTGTTTATGCGGTAGCTACGTGGGATTTGTGCCTAATTCTGGGGGGTGTATTTGACTGTTGTTCTATCTTGATGCATTTGGGTAGGGAGGGAGAGGCACAACTGTCACTTCCCAGCGATACTTCGGCCACGTCTATACTGCTAAGTGAAACAGGGCAGGGATGGTTCCCTTGTCCTAGGGCTAAAAGGCACAGCATGCCTCATGTTCATATGGCTAAGTTCTTGTTTTCCCAAAAGAGGGTGGCCTCATTCAGCCTGTCCCTCGGGAGCAGTCCCTGGCCTATGCTGTCCCCTGATCCATGCCCAGCCATTGTCTGGGAACATGTTAACTGGCAGGAGCCAAAACTGTGCCAGGGAGCCGGCTTACAATGAAACAGCGAGGGCAGGGGCAAGCCAGTGCGTGCCCTGGCCCTCTCTTTCCGTTCCTGGTACAGGCATAACCCTATTAATATTGATGTTCCATAAGTTTAGCAGCATCTTTAGGTCATGTTTTCAGGCTTCCCGTCAGCCATATAATCTGGGCTGACATTACAGTTCTAATTATTTTTAAAAACTGTATTAAATGGAAAGTCAAATAATGTTACAGCAAAACAGAGTGCTGTAATAATGGAACACAGCTGTTTTATTCTTTGGGAGGGATGCAGTAAAAGGCAGAGGTAATACCTGTGGGGGCATTTTTTTATTTCTTATTTTTAGCTAGAAAGGGTAGTACGTTTTTTTCAAACGATGCTTAAACTGAACTAGTACATATGTAAATTGAAGCATGCATATATGTGTAATTCCAGCTGGGGGAAAAAAAAATCCTAAACACATTGAAGCAAGGAAATGAATCGTTCGGGGAATGTCAGTAAATATTCAGATATCCTCACAGTTTCCTAAATAAATGCACATTTGCAAAATATCAGATTGCATATTCCAAACACAACTTTAACTCTGTCCCTGTATCCATTCCCAGTCTTATTCTGCAGACCAGAAAACCCCTACAGTCAGTAACTCTACATCAAATAAATTCTGAATATGAGTTACAACCGTCACACAATATGGTTATGTTGGAATATTTTTACTATTTAATAACAGACAAAGTGGATATTTTATTTTGGAATCAAAGTGCTGTTATGTGGATTTATGGTTTATAAGGTTGGCAGTGTTTCTGAGTACTTTCTTTTCCAAAGTACATAAATATAAAGTGGTAAAAGTTTTGTTTTTAGCTTATAAATGCAGTTAATCATCTGCTCAAACAATAAAAAATTCTATTTATTAATGGCCAAGAAATGTTAGGGGTTTTTGGTTTTTCTTTTTTACAAGAGACTCATTTAAGTCACTGGATGAAATGAATAGACAGTGAATATCACAATGGTTTAGGGGGGATCGTGGCACACCAGTCGATCATGTGGAAACTCAATCATTAATCCATTAAAATCGTTACTGCCTCCGAGTCTTATTTAAAGGTCACGGTCTTTTTTAAGGATTTCGTTAATGAGGGAAAGAACTATTCGTGTTTGATCCATCCAGCGCGTGCACGGATATGCACTCACCGAGTAGCGTGCTGAAGTATGTTCTCTGCTTTGGAATTTGCAACACGGAGCAGTGGGTGGGCAATAACGTGCGAGAGCTCTTGTGGGCTACATGAGGATTTGTATTGATCGTTCTGTTCTTACATCCTGTTTTTTATCGTGGTTACAATATATGCAAACACGTCAGGCAATTAGACGTGTGAAGACCTGGTTCTGCTTGATTATTTGACTTCCTGCAACTAATAATGAGATTTTTGAAAGATTTAGTGCTATGCCATTGAATATAAAAGAGGATCGGAGGCCTGTGTGTGCAATGGAGTTAGGTGTGGTAGATTAAATTTGTCCTGGCATTCTTAGCGAAGCCTCCCTGTAGGCACTATCAGCTGTAATCAGCGCCGTTGCCAGAAACAACATTGCAGTGTCAGAAACATGCGTGTTTTAAGGGTATAGCCAGGGGTCTTGAAGCGTTCACTTATATGCTTAACTTTAAATTAATAAAGACCTGCAAGATTCTTTTTTCTTTCCTGGGTTGTTGTTGGATTCCCTCGTTTAAATTCTTTTTAATGTTCTTCATAGACACTGCTGGCATCCAAATTACCTGTAACTACTTAGGATTCAGAGGAGAGGAAAGAATACTTAAGAGATAACTATTGTGTCAGTCAGCGTTATGCCTACACTTTGAACAATGTATTCTCTTTCAGTTGCTAAAATGTCGTCTTCTGTTCTTTTTTTCCTGATAATAAGGACTAGAAATGGTCAACAAGTTATAAATCACGCACAGGCTATGGCCATCGGATACTACAATAATGATTCCGAGCATAAGAGCGCATTTTGATTCTCAGAAAGATACAGGATATACAATGATTTTGAAATTCCTGGAAGAGTCCCGTTTTTTGTATTATTTACTACCTCTTTCCAGTAAGACTGTGCCTGTGAGAATAAAGCAAGTTAAAATCGGCACATACTTGACCTTTGTGGCACTGATTTCTCCTGCACTCAGAGGCTGGCTCATAGGCCCAGGTGCTGGACACTCTTCAGTGAATAGGTGACCCTGAGATCAGACTGGCACGATGTTACCAGGAAGGAGCAACAGCGTAAATCTAAAAATTAGAAACCCCTGTGATAAATACTTTAAAGGATTACCCTTTTGAAAGCTTCAGCACATGCTTCACGATGCCATTTAACCATCAACTGTAACTATAGATTTAAAAATATCTTTTCTATTACATTTATCTTAGATAAGATTATGTATATTCACTTAAAGAATACGCTTCTGGTTATTTCCAAAAAACAGACCTACAGGGACCAGTCCTGCACAGGGACCAATCCTATGTGACAGTTCATTGTTCTGCCATTGTATTGATTGATTCTAAGCAGGACAGGAACCAGAATAGTTATAATAATAGTATTAATAATCAGATTATTGATTATTCTAGTTTGTGCTGCTTAGTTTTTTGTGTTTCTCTTTTTAAACAAACTGCAATTCACCAATTGATTTCAGTGTGGTTTATAAATCACTTCTGCATGCATGTTTCTGTACACATTACTGTGCGGCATTGCCTAGGTTACAAATACTGTTCATAATTTTTTGCATGTCTTGCCTTCAGAACATGGAAGTTATCACTAAAGCTTTAGGTTTAGCTTTAGAAAAAACTTTTTTCAGTGTAAAGGAATCTTACAGTGTCACTTTCATTCTCTCCTGTGAAAGTTAAATTTCTTTCTCTTGCTTCCTTTTATGTTCAAAAACTTAAATAATTTATTGCTGCAAAGGAATGTGTACTGAATCCAGTAACCAACAGAGGATGTGGAAAGATTTATTGGATGAAACATTAAGAGCATTCCTGGCCAGGTGTATTTTTTTTCTTTTTTGTGAAATGGGGGAAAAAAAAAAACTCCACACCTCCCGCCAACTTCAGATATGGCTGTAAGCCCATTTGGAAAGCAGTGTCTGTAACTGTGAAGTGCTTCTTGAGACAAACTGCACAGAAAGCGATGAGGGGTGCAAAGAGATCGGCGCTGCTGAATATCAATAAATGTGTTGCTAGGTCTTGAAAGTGACTGCAGTGTTTGCTGACTGAGTAGGGGTATGCACATGACTCCCGCGCTCCTTGTATGTTATGCAGCAATTTGTACCCATGGGAAATGAGGGCGAGAAACCCCTACCAAATTGTAGTAGGGAATTCTGAGTTCCTCTTTGCACCCTCAGTCTACCACAAAAGGTACTGGAAGATACTCAGGAGCATACCTGAGTATAATTCTGCACTCCTTACTTAACTGCAAGGGAGGTGTCGCTCAGTAAACAGCCAGACACAGCTGTGGTGAATGTTTTTACTCTAAGACATTTTTTTCAGACCACTAGTGAAAAATTTGACTGCGTATTAGAATATATAACATGAATTTGTGAGGAGTGTAATCCTCACAAATTTTAACAGCTTACTTAGGTCATATGGTTATAGAACGGTTTGGGTTGGAAGGGACCGTAAAGATGATATAGTTCCAAAATCCCTGCCAACAGGAGGCAGGGACATTTCCCACTAGACCAGGTTGCTCAAAGCCCCATCCAGGCTGGTCTTGAACACCTCCAGGGATGGAGCATCCACAGCTTCTCTGGGCAACGTGTTTCAGTGTCTCACCACCCTCAGAGTAAAGAATTTCTTCCTAATATCTAATCTAAATCTACCTTCTTTAAGTTTAAAACATTACCCCTCAACCTATTGCTGCACTCTCTAAGAAAGAGTCCCTCCCCATCGTTCCTGTAGGCCCTCTTTGAGTAGTGGAAGGCTGCTATCATTTTTAGGATAAAAATCTAGTGACATACAAATACTGTTTTTCCAGGAATGATAAAAGAATCAGGTATAAACTAGCTGTTTCTAATTCTATCCATTTACCTCTTTAGCATTTTTCGCATCATTTCCATAAAGCAGAAAGTTAATAACAGCATTATAAAATATAATGCTATATATTTTAGAGTGTTACAGGGATACTCTTCCCCTATCATTTTTTCCTTGAACTCCAAGTTTTTAGTCTCCAGCTCCCCTCTGTCCTAGTTGAACAGGTAGGTCCCCCAGCAGTAGCCGTATTCCTTAAAAGGCAGTGATTAACATTATGTCTTTGTGTAAGCTGTTGAAACCATTTCCTCTTTCTCCATTAATCCAAGTGTTTTAACACGTCATCTGCAAATAATTCCTTGATGCAGCATCTTAGAGAAGTTGTGGTGGACAAATACAGAATCGAACTGCTCCATCTGCCTGCCCCGGGCAGGAAGCTGTACCTGCACCCTATTTTACATGTATGTGGGTCTCATGTGGCAGGACCCCAGTGATGGAGTTTCCTTGATCTGTCCAGTAATCTGTTCTATTGTATACCAGTCCTTGCTGTTAAAACACTTCCCTGACTTCTTATATCCCAGTTTAAGTTCCCTTCAGCCTATAGCTTCCAGTTTTATCCCTTGTGGATACGGAGAACACCTCTTGCTTTCTCTTTCTACCTCCCCTTCTGTATTTGAAGCTCTTCTAGATTCTCCCTAGAGTTTTGTAGACCTTTCTTTTTCTCTGTTGCTCCACAGAAATTGTTCCCTCCTGTTTCTCTCTCCAGGGGTGTGTCTATGCCTGGCTACACCTATTGATATTTTCCCAGTGCACAAATTCAAATGTTACTGGTAGCAAGAGGCCAACCTTTTATAGTCAATACAATTAAGAAAACTTGGCAATTAGACAAAGGACTCTTTCAAATGTGAGCTGGATTGCTCAGTTAGAAGCACAGAATCAAAGTCTCATTTTATTACTTCTTCCTGTGTTGCTCTCTATACTTGCCTATCAAAACCAGACCACTTCGTAAAGTTATTTGATACAAAGATCAGCCTAAACCACTGAAGTCCCAGTGCTTAAATGCCTTCCTGAGTTTAAGTAGTTTGTAGACTACAGATGGGTTTCAGTAGGTGCTTAAAGTTATAGGTCTTTAACTATGCTTCTCAATTAAATCCTCAATGTTGTTCCAATGTTTTCAACCACAAAATTTTGACTACCTTTTAGATTTTAAAAATCAGTTAGGAAGCAAGTGAGAGAATGAAGCTTCTGTTTTGGTGGTCTCTGAATAGATGACATTAATTCTAGCCGGTAAAATATGTTCCTTTTTAAAAAATAATTTTGCTTTTAAAATCATCATGATGATTGAAAAATGGATATTACTATGAAATTGTGTTTCCTTAAAGTTTTCGAAGTTCTTCTAATAAGTGCAAATAAGTGTTTTTATTTTTTTCAACAATCACATGGTAATTTTGCATACTTGAAAATTGTTTTTAAATATTTACTTTTTCCACTTTTGTTAACATATTGTTTCCCCCGCTCCTTCTTTTTTTTTTTCTTCCCAGGACCATTTGCTGCTTCAGGAGACAGTAAATTCTGCTGCTGCTCTTATCATGTCATTAATAAAGGACCGAAACCCGGAGCTGACTGGGCAGCTGTTGGTAGCATAAGACCATAAATCATGTGTAGCTTTTGGAAATGTTTCTTTTTCATCATCCATTCACCAAAGGTCTTAAATCGTTTTACCTTTTGATGAAAACTCTGGATTTATGACATTTATTATTAAGGTCTTTTAACAACATATTTTTGATACTTAAAATGCGAGTGTGATGTTATGTATAAAGTATAAAATGAAATACAAATCGTTCTGAGATACACTGGGTGCATACTGTGAGGAATGATACAGAAACATTTTTGTGAGGTACTGATTGTTCAACAAGGTGCAGAGAGGACACCAAAGCATTCAGTCTTCATGCAGAATTGTCTTTAACCATGCATGCGTATAGTACTCCAGGAATGCATGAATGAAATTGGATTTAAGATAAAATAATCCTAAAGCACAGCTCTTGTTCTTTATATGAAATTATTTAAAAATTGCTGCTATACCTATCAGTGAATGTAGAGTTCATTTTTGAGTGTAGCCTTCCTGACATCAACAGAAACGCACATTGCAAGAAGGGTTTGAAGGGTCAGATCCTTGTCCTGCGTGTGACGAGGGTAACCTTGAAACAAAGAAAAGATGTGCATGGGGGCAACAAGGTGCTAAACCCCAGTTTTCCAGATGCGATATGCTCTGGCTGTAGCACTCCTTAGTGCTGCGCTTCTTTCAGTGCCCACATGCCATCATTTTGAAGTAGCTCCGATAGCTCCTCTGAGTACTGTATTACACATACTCTGTGTTTGCATGTGTGTGTGTGTATGTGCATGTATGTGCATTTGTATGCTTAAAGAGCTAAGACCGAAAAAATATTTCACAACTTGATCTGTAGGTAATGGAGAAATAGGAAGATTCTGTTAGCTCATCTACAAGAACACAGTTTTCATCTCTTGCTCGTTAGCATATGTGCATATTAAATAGTAGTGAAGAGAACTGAGTGTTACGACTTCAAATATATGCTACATTGATACTCAGGTGTGGAAAGTTGGGACAGGAAGGTAAAATGGTGAATGGTTCTTATGTGGAGTATCTCCAGGTATCACAACCACAAAGAGCAATACAAGAAGAGGGAAGTCCGTCCCTGAAAACACCTCTCCCTCCCTATGCATCAGACTCAGGAATTCCAGCTTTCCTGCAACTTGTGAAGGGGCTGGGTTAATGTCTTGTGTACCTGTCATGATTGGAACAGGGCCTTGGGGAAACACCCCCAACCAGAAGTGCCCAGCGAGCCCGCTATTCAGTCTGTCCGGAGCAAGAGCGCTCAGTTCAACAAGTTTCCCTCTGAAACCAGCATTCCTCCCCTTACTCCCACCATGTTCCACTCCCTCTGCTGCTCAGGCGAAACTTAGGGTAGCATAATCGGCACTTGGTCCCCTTCCCTTCTTCTTTTCCTTCACCTGGCTGTCTGTATCCCTGTTTTAAATCCCTTTTAGAAGCTGATTTTGATCCCAAACTTCCTTCATTACACAGATGTTTATGTTTTCCATCCACTCTAGTTTATACATTGTAATACTGCCTTAGCATTAGATTGTGTTTAACTTGTCACTTGCTTAAATAGAACCTTTTACTTTGTAGGGTTGTTTTACTTACCTCATTCTCTTAAAAGGATTTCGATCCACTTAAAAATGTTACTGCAATGAACTGCTGTAATGAAAGGCTACTGTGGTTTATGAACTTATTTTGAAAAGAGAACAGACAATGCACACAAAAAGTAAGTTTCAGGTCATCAAACGTACTTAGTACTAATCTTAAATGGAAGATAATGAGCTTTATTAATATACTGTTAATCATTGCATTATGGATTTTTTTATCTTTAACAGTCTTTTTACATAATCTACAGACACTGAAAAATCTATTTTGCTGGAAGCAAATACACCAACAGAACTACTAAAACAGATCGCGAAATACTAGAACTGCAGTAAAAAAAAAAAAAAAAAGAAACTGGACTGTGATTAATGCTATTGTGTATCCAAACCAAATTTAAATGGTCTTTTGGATGATTGTTAACACTTACAATGGGAATAAAGATATAAAATGAAATTAAGAAACTCAATTGTTTTTTGTCTGTGTATAGCTTCTCACAAATAGCTATATACATGAGAAACTTGGCAGCCTTTTGTACACACATGCTGTTTTGAATTTAAGTAGTGAATCAGTCACCACCCATATTGCTTTGAACATTTGGACAGAGATAACACAGAGTAAATAAAAGCTCAGACTCTGCCAGCCTTGCTTACCTTACTCCTCAAGCACTCTAATTAGTATTCCTTGGGTCATGTTCATCAGAAAAGGGAATACAGAATATGGCTTTTCATAACTGCAAAATTGAGTGAATTAGATTTGTATATTGAAGACAACCCACTTCATGCAAAATCTGAAAATTAAGTGACTTCATTTGTCTCAGATCCATTGGCAGAAGAATTTCTAGCTGCAGTCTTTTTTTTTCTTAAGATTTCCAGGCTACCTAGCTTGAAAAAGATGGTTTGATGGTCCTCTAAGAAAGGCTAAAAGAATGAAAAGGATAGAAAATGGTGGAATTAAAACCAAAACAAAACGAAACGCAAAAACCCCAACTCCAAACCAAACCAAAAAGCAAAGAGAGACAAAGTGAGATGTGACCCTATTGTAATCAGTGGCAAAGCTGTAGTTGACTTTAAAATATCACAATGAAGCCTTGAGGTCATCTTGGTAACTAATGCAGGTTGCAGAACAAAAAATGTGCCTGGATGCCTTGAAGCTGTTGGTGCAGTGAGATTTGTATTTCTGTGTGACACCAGAGCCTCATCATCTCCACAGTGCTGTGCTGTTCTCGGTGCCATCCTTCCATCATATCCATCATATCTCCTTCCTCTTCATCCATAACTTTGATCTGAAAAATGCTAGTTCATCTTATCAAGTATCCACCAAGATGTGCAGGCAATGTGTGCTTCCCTTGGAAGGTTTGGGGTTCAGCCATAGGCTCCTGTTAACATTGTTCCCGCAGGAGCAAGAATTCTGGGCAAGAGATACCTTTGACCTGGCCCAGTGTGGCTGCTCTAATGACTGGGCCATAGAAATGGCTGGTAGTTGTAAAAACTGGGCCATAGAAATGACTGGTAGTTGTAAAAACTGTGTGTTGTGGGATGAATCGAGCCCTTCAGAGCATTACTGCTGCCTCAACCTTATGTTTTTTAAGACTTCTGCTTATCCTCTGTGGTCCATGTGATAGATGTGCTAGTCTTATTCCTGTCTGACTAGGGAAAAAAAAAAAAGTAGTTATTAGATTGATTAATTCAGATACATAGTTTACTAGATGGTAGATTTTTCTTTTTGTATAGGTAGTGAAAGGATGGTATTCAGAGGAATTTCCTCTTGTTTGTTTCGAAGATCACTTACTAAAACCACAACTCATTCTCACTGAAACGGGGAGAGCTGCTGAGACTTGTAAAGAGAATAATATCTTTAAGGCTCCCATTAGGAAAATCTGTCATGAAATATTAAGATATAAATATATATCTTATCTGTATCTCACAGAACTATATAATTGCGATATAAAAAGTTTAACGATAACTACATTATTTAAAGCCAATCTTGAAGAGCTGAATTCTGAGAAACTAAGGAGCTGCTTTCATTATTCCTGCCCAACTCGATCAATCCAATCTTTTGCACCTGGTTTTGAATAATTTGTTGTGGCACTCAGTTTGATGACTAGTGCCCTGCTCTGGTTGCCTCCAGTAAGATACCGAGGCAAAGTATCAAAATGAGCTCAAATCTGTGTGCCCCCAATGGCTGACTTTCCAGCTTCAGACTGGTAAGTTTTTATGATGTCTGTCTCCCTCGGCCTATTCCTCCTCCAGGTTTTTTGCCACAATTCAGTTTGTCTTGTGCTTCTGGCAAGCACCAGGGGAAAGAAGCAGCCGCCGACACTGTCTTTCTCCCAGTGTAAGTTGGTTTTGATTGACAGGGCTGTAAAGCACTTGCCGAGTATACATTTTCCTTGGTTATTTCTTCCAGGAATACTCAATTAGTTTTGAGATCTGAAAAACACAATTTCAGTGCCTGTGCTGACGGAACAGTCCCAACTGTGAAAACACGTTTACGATAGAATATACTCGGCTTGCATGCACCAACCTGGGGAGCAAAGTGCCATTTCTTAATACATTTATTCCCAGGTTAATTTAAGTATGATTTTCAATCTTTAGATTGAAATGGATCTTGTGCTTCACCCTGCACATATTCCTGTCTCACTGAGTTATAATTCAGCTAAAATGCCACAACTCTGGCTTGTAATATAGTTAAAAAGATAAATGAGAGAGTAAGAGACTTGGCAGGCAAAAGGTGATGTGAATTTAAATAAGAGGGAGATGCAAGGAGGCAACAGAAAACATACCAGGGCTCCTCCAGATGGCAAAATCTGCAGGGGAGACCCCTTGAATGGCACGATATGCTGAGGGCTGTGGGCAGGAAAGTGTTCCAGGTTTGGTAGCGCCTGAGGTGGCAGCTCGATGAGGCGTTTCCCTATTCAGCAGCCTTTTTAGATAATGGCCTCCCTTGGATAGTTATTTGTTGCTACTTCTGCATCTCTTTCTTTTTCATTACTCTGCCTCCTTCCCTTTGTTTGTTTGCCTTAGACAGGCCCTGTCACTTCAAATTTCATGTTTCCTTTCCGTTTCAGCCGTTCCTGTCTTCTCCCGCGCTCTTCTCTTCTCCCATCCTTTCCCCTACTTCTGTTACTTGTTCTTTCTCTCCCTATTTGTCACTCTCTTTCCATTCCTCCCAGCCCACCATCGTCGAAGGAGACGATCCCTTCCCCCTCCCTCCCTTCCCCTGCAAGCCAGGCCGTGGTCTGGCATCAGAAACCCTTCCTCGCTCCTGGATCGAGAACTGAGGCATTTGGGCTTTGGCACCTCGGCGCTGCTCACAGCTGGGACCAAGAACAGATGTCACTTCCGCTGCCAGCTGCAGGCAGATGAGCAGCAGCTGCCCGAAGGGACAGACCTCCTGCATGGCAGCTGCTGGGCTGACACTGAATGCCGCTGATTAGCTGGAGTCAAGCTGCAAGCGGAGCCGTCCCGCAGGAGGGGAAATAATCTGCTCCGAGGTCAGGCCCCCCCCTTCGGTAGCCGAACTTGGGTTTGTAAAGTCAGCACCTAATCAAGGAGCCAGATTTGCAAATCTATCGGTGTCTCCCTACCAACAAAAAGCGAGAGAAAAGAAAAGCAGCCAAATCCAGGTAGGGCTTGCAGTCCCGGCGACTGGAAAAAAGTGTGTTTTCACTTACTAACCAGTGGCTTTGCCAGGAGTTGCTCGGAGACAAAAACCGAGGAACCCCACAATGCTGTGTTAAGCAGTTCCTTTCCACAGCAGAGACACGGCCTGATTGAAACCCCATTGAAGTCAATGGGACTGAAAGTTCCTTGCAGAGCACTCAAGAATGCGTGGCATCTCCTCCCTCCGGCCATCTTCAGCTAACTCACACATAACCATGATGGTTATGCTGGGGGGTTATTATATTATTATTATTATTATTATTATTATTATTTTTACTGTGCTGCAGTTTTAAGTGTGTATTTGTGCTGTGCTCGACTCCCTTGCCATTTGGTGGGGGAACATTATGGTCTTGATTAATGCCAACTATGTTTTTGGAGTTTCGTTGTGACTCCAGCTTAAGCATCCACAGGCCCGCAGGGTGTGGGGAGATAGGGGCACCTCTAAAGGGCAATTCAGAGCTTACAAATCTCTCTTTGAAGACTCTGAATCCAATGACAGCACAGTAAGCCTGAAAGGATGATTTTGTGCTTCGTTCAAGCCAGTCTGCAGGGCTAGAAAAAGTTTTGGCCTCTTCTGGACACTGTGTTGTCCCTTTCTCCTGTATGTGAGCAAGGAGGGTTGTGCTGCTGTGTAGCACGTCACTTGAGGAAGCTGAAAAACTAACTGTTACCCGTCCGGAAACTAACGGTGAACAGTGATTAGCTTTCACCAGAGTCACCAGGTGGGATGACTTTGTGGGAGGAGGCACATCATGAATCCTGTTGCAAAGGGACGTGCCAGGGCTACAGCAATAGAGGCACAGATCGGCCTAAACTGCTGCTCAGCTGCACCCTTGGGGCATGAGTTTTTTAACTTTGCAGTCTCCCTTCCCTGCCTCTGTTGAGGGGGAGGTGAATATTTGTTATTCTAACGCTGTTATGCCCCTTCTGCAGCCAGGGGTGTACACGGAGGTGAAGCACGGGAGGGTCAGAGGCAGTATGTGGCTCCTCTGGCTGTCACGTGCGGGCTCCGTGAGCAGGGAAGTGAGCCCCGGTGGTGTGTTGTGACACGCAAGCCTCTCTGAAAATGATCCATCTGAAAATGCTCAGAGGTGAACCGCATTCCAGACCGGTAGGTCAGGATAAGGAAAGGAAGGAAGGAAATGAGGTGTCTCTCACCCCTTCTGGGAGTGGCTGCTAGCAGCAGATCAAAGAAGTACTCTTATGATGGATATTTCAAGAAAAGCTGCAGAATGCCTTGAGTGCACAGCACAAAAGGTGTATTACTTCTCCTTGGTTTGGTTTGGGGGGTTTTTTTTCTTCTTTTTCCTCAAAGCAATTGGCTTCGCTGACTTCGGTGTCTAATCCTGCTTTCCGCCGTGCACCTTTGTGTCGGCAGCTTCACAGAAACCGAAGGCGCAGGATTTGTCCAAAGGTCTGCAACAGCCCAGCGTGGTTACTTACAGTGTTAAAAACAGGCATTATGGTGGCAGCAATGCACCCTCTGGTGGTGTCCATCAATGTTTTGTCAAAAATCTTCCCCAGCTGACGACAAGCGCTGCCGATGGCAGAGGAAGAGCCAATATTTTGCTCTCCACCTTCAGCGATTCTCAGCAGTGACCACCTGGGGTACTGAGATGGGCTGAAAAACCACTGAGCGTGGTGGGCTCCGCAGCCATCGGCCCCATATCAGCCCCTACTTATGACCACAAAGTGAATAACAAAGATGCAACTAGCCTCAAGAGCAGGCTGGAAAACACGCTTAGCATGTGGGTTAATGGAAAAATGGGGATTCATGCTAATCAGGTTGTGTGGGTAGAGGATGGCAAAGTGTTTGTTATCCGCTGGGGCAGCTCCTGCCAGCCTGTACCTGCCTCGGGCTGGATTCTTGGTAGCGGTTTTTGCAGCGGTTTTCCATTCCTCTGAAAACACACCCTGAGTAAGATGTTTCAGATTTCCAGAAAGCCCTAAAATACGGGCCAAGTGGGCAAGTTCTGGACAATTCTGTGTTCAAATTCCGAATCTTCAACTGCTTTTTTGAATGAAAAATTATTCTTTAATGAAAATCTCAACTCATTATTAATTTTTTTTTTGACTCTTAAGCCCAACTTGATGAAAACCTTATAAGCATAAGAAGACTTTTAGAAAATAGCTGTACTGCACTATGCTGGATGCGGTCAGTGACTCCAATGAGCATTAATGAGTGTCTGGGGATTTTCAAAGTGGCAGTAAGTGGGAAACAGGTTAATGTCATCTTATCCTACATTAGCAGCCTTATATGCAAATCTTAAAAAAAAAAAAAGTTATTTTGATTGTGAATTAAAATGAGAAATGAAATTTCCGTAAGACATGACATCCATTAGATTCAGTGAGGATGACAGATTGATTTCTAGTCCATGATTATCATAAAGAAATATCCTCTAGAATGAATCTGATAATTTATGTTTCTTAGGTTTCTATTTTACGCCAAGAAAACAAGAATTGGATCAGATGGATCCTTAGAGGATCTTTCATGATGATAATGCAATATGTACATACTCCGCATGGAAGAAATCAAACTTGTAGAAAATTAAGTTGCAAGTAATAGTGCCTTGCAAGTAAAACACAGCGCTGTTCAGTAGCTCTTTCATGCCCTCTGCAGTTAAAACACTGTTTGTGTCTGTGCAGTCAAATTGCGTTTTCCCTGGTTATGGATTATCATACCTAAGGTTAATGAAAACCTGTAGAGCAGTAAATACCATCGGAAATTTTGTTGGTTGCCTGTAGGCTAGGTTGTGGCTTTTATTAATCACTCACATCTAGCAAGCATTATGGCAAAGCAGATGATCTTGTGCTTTCACAAGCGAGAGTTGAGAGCCCAGCAGTAAACAGAGGTGCAGAGGATGAGATCCTTGCTGGTGCACGCTAGGTTTTGCTACACGCACGCAGCCATCTCTACGCAGGTTTGGATTTTCGTGCATATTTGCTGTCAAGTAGAAGTTATATATAGATGACTGTATGAACTAGTTAAAAAAAAATTGAGTTTCCTCATGACATGTAACTTTTTTTGCGTCACTTTCAGAGAGTGCTCATCACATTTATGCATAGAAACTCATGAAATGATTAATCCTACTCAAAATCTTTATAAAAACAGGTGAGAAAAAGTGTCTTACTTCAACTGATTAGATTCAACTGAACTCAAATAGATGTCTAACTTCTGGACATATAAAATTGTATATAGTGACTCATACCCCTTCTGTTTACTTTTGAAGACAAATGTGCAAGAGTGCATAAAAAAAATTCATTGGATGAAGAAATGGTCAGCCAGATGAAAATAAGGACTCTAACTTCCTTTCTCATAGGTCTTACTCTGGCCAAGCATTTTAGCATATATGTAACACAGCATGCAATATTCAGTATCCACAGTGATGCCTCGTGCATGAAAATAAAAGTTATATCAGAAGGTAGTCTGAGCAATACATTCTTCCTTATTTCTACAATGCCAGAGAAGGACAGTCCTGAAGTACTGAAGAAAAAGATGAGTCCTGAGTACCAATGAAAAGGACTTTTGGGCAAGAAAGAACAAGTATGATCCAATTAAGCCAAAGAATTGCTAACAACAATAACAGTAGCAGTAATAATGATAAAAATAACAAGAAGCAGCAAAAAAGTCAGCAGTGCCGAGAGGATGATCTGCTGTTTAAAACATGAAAGATGTGTTATTTTTCCTACCAATGACATTTCTGAAGATTACCAGTTCTGGCATGGACTTCCAGCGTGGACTAGAACAGGTCATTTCTTGCCTGCTCCCTCAGGTTCTCTGCATATATATATATGCAAATGGAACAATCAACACCTCCTGTAAGCTCTGTGGGCAATGGCTGTCACTGTCCTGTGTGTTCACTGGTAGGTACAACACTTAGACTCAGGTGCTGCTCTAATTAAAATATTTTCTGAAGAAACTAATATATGATTATAAATGCTGTACTTCGGGTTTCTCATCTTGACTGAGACATTAATGTGCCAGCCACTTTTGAAAGAGTGCCTCCTCTCCGAGGAACTTCATAGCCCAAATAAACAACACAAGGAGTGATGCTTGGACACCGGTGCTGGGAAGAGACCGGAGAAAGCCAAGAAGCCAGTGGCTGCTTGAGGAAAGACAAGGTTCTGGGATGGCGAGGCCAGTGCTAGATTGCCGTATCTCCCCTACTGTATCTCGCCGCTCTGCTTCCTACCCGTAAGAGAGCAAAGTGCCTATGCTGCACCTGGTCCCAGTTTCCAAGCGGAGACTGGAGAGCGAGGAGAGCTGGGTGCTGGTCCCGCTTGGGGGAAGGCGGGCGCTGGCAGGTTGGTGAATGTCTCTGTGTGTCAGCATCTCCCTCTGTGCAATGTGAGCAATGGCTGCTTCACAGCGGCACCTGCGCAGCGACTGTATTCATACTTGTGAAGCCCTTTGTAAACTGAAAACCGTAAAAGCTTGAAAGTGCTGTCTTGTAAAATTTATTACTGCTGAGATGACACTTAAGTGGTGAAAACACCTCTGTGTACCATGGAATCCTTGATTATCCAGATCTCTCTTTGCCTGCATTCATTTTTCAGCGGCTCTAGAGATAGTAGGTGGTATTACGCACGTACCTGAAATACAGGCAAGGACCTTGGACCACAAAATTTATCCGTGTGTTAAAACTACCCAGCCGTGTTTCTCATTTGACTCATTTGATTTTGTGCAGATTTACGAATGCTCATCCCTGTTTTAAGTTCCGCACCAGCGACGCAAACTGAGCTGAAATCCCTCTGGGACAGACCTGGGATTGTCACTCAGGCCGATTACTAAGCTATTAAGAACCGGAGGTTTTTTGAAAGCATTTAATAGAGGAAACTGGACTTCCAACCTGTGCGTTCAGTGCCGGGAGACCCAGGCCTGTCAGGGTGTTGGTAACCGCCGCAGGCCCGGAGCGTGTTTCCCCCTAGGCAGTCAGGGGCCTGCTGGAGGCCAGAGGGGAGGGCCGGCGGACATGCTGCCCCCGCTCTCTGCCTGGCAGCCATTTCCAGGCCGAACCCCCTTCTTGATTCCCTGCACGGGCTGTGCCGCAGGGGCTTTACACCCACGGCCCCGTCTCACCCTGTCCCCGGGGCAGGAGGACAGCCGAGCATAGCAGCCCCGCGGGCCGGGGGGGCAGGTGAGCTCAGGGGCAGGCTCCCCCGAGCGGCCCTCGGCGGGGAACAGGCCCCACGTCCCTGTCACCCCTGCCTGCTCTCTGCCCGGCGGCGCCTGGTAGGACGGGGAGGAGAAAACCCTTGGGAATCTTCCACCTGAATGAATTTTTAGGAGGAAAACACAGTGTATGCAAAGTTGAAATGGCCTATGGAACTGCATCGGAGTGTTTCTTCATCGCTGCGCGGACCTGAGAGAGGAGCAGCTCAGGGCCTCGTCCCCGTTCTGGCGGGGTCCCCCAGCCCGGCCTCCGAAGGACGCCATCTTCCGCAGCGCAGCACAGGCTCTCCTGGGAAGCAAGCCTGAGCGAAGGGCTGGAGTCACACAGCTCCGGGCTCTTTGTGAGAGCCATTCAGCCGGGAAGGAGACTCGTACAGCGAGGCGTTGTTACAGGGAAACGCAGTTTAATACCCCTTTAAGGCAACACATTAGAAACCAGCTGCATTTGGGTGCTGAACTGTGTTTTACTGGGATTGAAAACACTTAAACAGACGTTTCAAAATTTCTTTTTTCCCCTCACTCTTCGTATCAAGAGAAAAAGCAAAAGTCACTTTTTGGCTGTGATGTAGGTTGAAGATACTCAGATGTCAGGATTCGCGGAGGGATCCGTGTCCCTCAGCTCCCACCGCAGAGCAGTAACAAGGTGACACGATGGAGAGGGGCGCTCGGGGGAGCAGGAGGAGGGGGCTGTACCCTGGGACATGCAGAACAGGAGGAAAGGAGAAAACGGGATCCCTGGAAGCACCTGAGATACATAAAGACATGAGGTGAAACTCTTAACAGGAGGAGAGAAAGTGAGTGATGGCGGGATAACGGTTGTTTTTTATGATAAGCATACGGTGTTATCCCTGAACAGCCTTTTCAGCGGGATACTCCTCTGATTAACCTGCGGGTGGATGGCGGATACGGCAGGGCACGGCGAGGGAAGAGGCCTGGAAGCCACGGGGAGGCGGAGGGGCGAGGGGCGGCGGGCGGGCAGCAGAGGGAGTATAACACCAGAAATGGCGGGCAGCGCGGCGGCTCCGCAGCAGGTCACCTCGCCCTCCCCACTTCCACTTGTAAAGCACACGTTTCCATCTACTGGACTTTTTAGCAACTTAACTCTGTTAGGTTTGATAGATACGCTCCATATGATAAAGGTTAGTTAACGGGTTTAGCTAAGGTAAAGTAGTTTATGCTACTATGAAGCGAAGGCGGGGGGGTGGAAGGTCTCCCAACACGTACCCAAAGTTTAGGATGCGGACTTCCAGCTGCGGAATGTGGGGCTAAAATCCCAGGCTTCACAGGCAGCTGCATGGATCTGAAAGTGTGGAGAAGCTCGCGAGTGCGGTGTTCAGCCAGTCCTACACTGTGGACACAAGTCCATTCTGATTGTTAAGTAAACTTACAGATACATCAATAGGTGCTGTTATAATTGAAGAAATACTTGAATTTAGACCCAAATCATGGTAAAAAAAATATGCACAAAGATGGCACACATTATATATAGTATGCTCATTTTTTTAAAAATGAAATTTATGATAATAAATTATCTCTAAAAATAAAGTTGTACAATTACATATTAATAGCTAGCGATAGAGCCAACAAGGGCTGTTGATACATTTTTTTCAACACTAAAGTACTTATTATCTCTTTTTATAAGAAGGTGTGGGCACTTCCCCAGTGAGCGGAGTGTAGCGTTGTGAACGATGGTATAAAGCCACAGGAGTTGCACCTGGTGTCCAGCTTTGGGAAACAATTACCAGCTCCCCAACTGCCAGGACCAGCCAGAGACTGAGGGAGCTGCAATAGTTGCTTGTGATCTCTGTCTGGCAGACACTGAACGTGTGCGCACATGCACAAAGGCACGTTCAGAATTGCACCTGCACACATGTTAATTTACAGGTCCTGTGTCTAAGCCAAGGCCAGTTGGTTTTCTTCTCAGTTGTCACCATCCTCTTCGTTCTTTTGCTCTGTTTGTTGCATCCACTTGCCTCTTGTTTTAAGCAGCAGTGCTAAAGGTGTAGATAACAAGCGCCTCCCCCTGATTCAGAGAAGATTCATAGATTTTAAGTTGACTGTGTTCCTTTGCTGTATGTTAAAGCCACCTAATCACCACTTACATGTAATATGTTTGAGTATCATTTAGATACTAGATCCTTTTAGACTCCTGTTTAAGTGCTGACTGCTATCAGGGATAATATTCTGAAAATAGAAAATACGCTGGCTGTATCAGCTTGCTGTATTCTTGACCTCTCGTGTTAGATAAAATACAAGTGCTAGTAAATGAGAAAGACTCCTTTTCTCACCCATTTGTAAAAACACCCCACACTCTTCAGACAGGCCTTTTTCAGATGTCACACATTTTACCCAGACAGTCAGCTCTTTACAATTATTCTGACCTTTTTGAGACATAGATTGAAGTTTTCCACTAGTTACTGTTAGCATTGGCTTAAACAAGTACATAATAAAACATTTAATTATCAGTAGCTCTTATGTAACTCTTTGCATGCAAAGATCCCCAAGAACTTTATAAACATTCATTAAAGGTGACAGCAAGCAATGTGCTAGGGAGAGCTGTTCCTGTTTTGCTGAGAGACATCATTTCTTAGTCTCCATTTACCCACAGCCTTCACAGTGAGAAAATGCAATTACACCTCTCCTGCAGGACAGAAGCACACACTCAACGATTGCTATTGCCTCTGCCCCCATCTTTCCTTACAATCATTTTCTACTGTGACTATCCTCTCTGTAATAGCTCATTGGCTATTTTCTATGGAAGACTGGGACAGTCCAGCTGGTATAAGGATTTTGCTAGGTGCCGCATTAAAAAAAAAAAAAAAAAAAAAGTTTGGATCCCAGGTACTCCAACTAAAATGCATAGTGTCCACATTAAAGATCAGAGGCTAACTGCAGATGTAACTCATAAAGCAGTGCGCAGTATACCTATCACTTTGTATATACTATTCACAGAAAGAGAAAAAAGCTGCTGAAGTTGTGACTTCTGCCGGTGCTTTCAGTCACCAACAGTCCAGTGAAGGTCCCCTGAAGTGGGCAGTTTTGACCACCTGGAGTCAAGTAAACAACCTGTTCATGGAGTGCCACCAGTCTCCACACTAGCACAAGGACATATGGAAAACAACTGAGGAATCTCAGATCTCTGGGTGCAGGGCTGAAAAGGGCTGCATATACAAGAGAAATAAATGGAAGCAAAAAGAAGACATGCCTCGGTACCCCACAGAAAGCCAGTGGTCTGGCCATACTACACAAGGTTTTGCCTTGTGAAGGCTGTAAACAATATCCCCCAAACAAATCAGCTTCCTGCATATTGTACTGGGCTTGCACTTATAAGCACTACCTTCTGCAAATCTTATTAGCTCACGTGCAACACAGGTTTGACACGACTGTGTTAATTTGACTCTTCTATTAGCCTGGCTTCTGTTACTCGTGATCTCTCTGCAACATGTTCCTTCGCGTGGTATAGGAGGAAAAGGAGCAGAAACCAACAAACAGCTGGTTGCACAACCCTGGAAAGTCTGGAGAGAGTCCTCATGGGGAGGTAACTTAGAAGGACATTGATGTGGTAAATAACTGTGGTTTTTCTCCTCAGGAACAGAGGGTCAATCCATTCTTTGTAAATCTACAGAATTGAGAGAAGTATTGATTCCTGTACCAGTTTCTCCTCTTTGGAACAGTCCAAACTCCTTGAATTTTGGCCAGTTTCTTGGGTCCAAAAGGATAACAAGAGCAGAAGTTTTGACAAATAGTCCAAGATACTTTATCAGATTTACCCCTGAGGGGTGGAGATCAAGAAACTATATAGCTCAGTAGTGGATAGTAAAAACATTGCACTCTTGTCTTCTGAAGTGGAACAGGATTGAAGTCTCATATACCGTAATCTCCAAGCAGGTTACCATAAGAAGAGCAAAAATCTTAAGATAAAGGCTTATGGGTTGTTTTGCTTGACTAACCACACTGTAGGGATTTCCATACTTTAGAGTTCTGTGCACAGTTCAGGGGTAAAAACTAACAGTAGATTCAGGGACATGTATGAGGGAGGGGGAGGATGAGGAGCCCACTTCCAGCACTTACCACTGCATGCACTTCTCAGAATGGTACCCTTATTTCCAGATCGTGTATCAGCCTCAACTGCATGTCCTGCTGGGCAAAATCCCTTCTGCTGCATCAGCTTCAAAGTTCCTCTTCCCTTCGCAGGCAGCTGTTGTCAGCCTCAAATCCATCCTCTCCAGCACCATACTTCCGTGAGCTTCAGGTGTGCTTTTCCCATGTGAGGACTCTTTGCTACTCCTGATTACCTTTTCCTGATCGTCTTTGAATTGAAAAATCTCATTGATCCCAGTTTCCATGGGACACCAAAAACCTCCTCTGGAAACTCCCTCTTCTATTTCCTACAACAATACTACCTGCACCCTTAATTGTTTTCCTTCCCTGCTCTACAATATCAGAGACAAGTCCTGTTCCACCTGGTACAGCTTACTTAGCAACTACATGTGCAAAGGGCCCTCAATTACATGGTGCTCTGAGCTGTTTTACTGTCGACACAGTCCATTCTGATTGCTAAAGTAAACTTACAGATACATCAATAGGTGCTGTTATAATTGAAGAAATATTCAAATTTAAAGCCAACTCTTGGTAAAAAATATATGCACAAAGATTGCATACATTATATATAGAATGCTCATGTATATCTATCTCTATATAAAATGTATGTTGTGTGGATGAAAATATATGCATATATGTATTTGTTTGCATTTTAATACCTATATTATATACCTAGGAGGAACACGTGTAAACAATATGGAGTTTGGGGAATGAGAATAAAACCTATCAACATTTAAGATGTTAACGTTTAAAACCAGACCGCAGGTGAGTAATAAAAGAGGCACCTTCATCAGACATGTTCACAAATATAATGATAACCTAAGTCTGATTAAGCCAGATGTCGAACATGAAAGAGCAGGCCAGGAAGGTTCAGGAGGCTGAGAACAAACATTAAGAGACCAGGATCTGAAAGGCCATGAAGAGTGAACTATGTTGAAACTGAGATAGTTAAACCTGAGTTACCCTGAATAAGCTCCAGTTTCTTATTTGAATGCTTTGTGGGCAGACCAACACAAAATGTTTACTCTGTAGACTTGGCAGCCTGTTATCTTTCACCTAACAACAACTTGCTGAGGTAATTAAAAACTGTATTGACAACACTGAACCGACAAAGTCGGCAAACATTTTTTCGCCAGTAGTAGTGCTTTTTCTCTCACCGGTCCATAGTGCTGTCAAAGTATTTGTGAAATGAGGAGGTGGGAGGTGGGGTATGGCACAGTACTGTATTACTGAGTCCTTTTCTTAACCTTTGTGAGCTCTAGAAAGCCACATGCCAGGTAGAGTAGAAGATAGCTGCCATGGCTTATTGCATGGCTCTGGAGAGCTCTGCCTTTTATCACCAGGTGTGCCCAAAGAGCCTGTTTATTATGCAGCATTCTATGCCCTGCACTGTGTCTTCCTCTATATTCCTTCCCATTTCTTTATGTGACCCTACAAAATGGCTACGATTTGAATTATCATTAAATACATTATAGCAGTTCTCCAAAGTATATCATCGTTTTGTTTCATGAAGCTTTATTTGCTCGGTTAGGGGCTTTCTATTGTACCTATATGGGAGACCCAATCCAAAACCCCACCTGAGTCCACAGGAAGGCTTCTCAGGTCTTCAAAGGGCTGCAGGTGGGTCCCCAAGGTGGGTGAGATGATCACCCTTGAATTCAGCGGTTTTGTACAGGCAATCACCGGTTTTCAGTCCTCCCGTCTTACAATGAGGAAAAGTATTGTCATGTACGACAAAGTGCCTTGCTCAGCCGGTAAGGAATGTTTCAAAGAAGGAATCCTTTCTGCTCAAACCCACTCCGTATTTCTCATGTACGCTTCCAAATGATTCTTTGCCGCCATCTTCCCCCACATGTTCAGTTTACAGAAGGTACTGCAGACCCCTGCTAGAGCAGGCAGTGTGAGCACATCTGCCCAGCCTGCCTGTGACAAGAGCCGTGTCACTGCCACATGATGCTGTGGTCACTAAAAAGGGAACTGCACTCCTGGGAGATCTGAGCTTGTGGGGAACAGAGGAGGAGGCTGAACATCAGTGGGAACCCAGAAAGGCAGGAAGAAATCCAGAAAATACCGAAAACCTCTAAATGAACTTAACCAAACTTCAAAATGGGTTAATTTCACATGGTGGGCTCTAAGTCATCTAGCTCATCACCTAAATGGCTTCATCTCATCCTTAGTTATTACCCTGTCACTGTGATTTATATAATGAATGAAAACTTTTTTTTCTCCACCATTTGCCTTAATGGTCCTTTTCCATTTCAACTAGCTATTTGCTAAATCATCTTTTCGCACACAATAATTGATCGAGATAGGATCTGCATTTGAAACAATGTGAGAGCTCTTCATGCTACTTAAATAGTGTTATTTTGCAATTCTGATTTCCTTAGATGCATCCTGCATTATTCTAAACCTAATCTAAGGTCTGGCTGAAAACTTTTAATCCCCAGCCATCTCCAACTGCCAAGCTGAAAAACCTTCACCTGGGTTTAGGAGTTAATATTTTTAATAAACCACTAATTACTCACAGTCATTAGTTAATAAACAGCTCCATTCACTGTCTTCTTTTCTACCCTGCGTCTATTCCACTAATTGCTATGAGAAATTATCTAATGGAATAGTCTATCAGAAACTGCAAATTGAAAGAAAAGAAAGCCGGTTCACTGACTGTAGAACGTCGAATACCCAAGGCCTTGCATTTCTCAAACCCCGAGCAGTGGAAAGTCAAGGTTGAAAGCCACTGGCTTCACAGGTTTTTGCATCAGGGCTTACTCCCAGCTGGCTGGAAGCCTTCTGAGTCCTGGCCCTTAGTCCTGCTCTTTGCACCTGGCGCCCCTGGACCTGGTACTTGGAGCCTGGAAGCGCTGGGCTCAGACGAAGCTCTCCGTGGGATTGGAAGCTGGTCAGTTCAGGAATTCCTGCCAGGTTGCAGCTTCATGCAGGGAAGCCCAGAAAGTACCAGTTAAACAAGAGGCTTTCCCTGGAATACCTGGTCTGAGACCCAGTAAGCCAGCACAGCTGTTAGTGAAAGTGATGTTTTTCTCAGTTTCTTAGTTGCTGAAATAACATCTTAAGCCAAAGGAGTAATTTCTTTAAGATACACCCTCTGTCATTGTTTCTAGTGCAATTTTAAAAAATGTCTGGCTCAAGAGAAATTTGACGACTACTACTACTACTATTACTACTAATAATAATTCATTTGTATTTGAGCTGAATCCAAGTTCTTGAAAAGTCCTGCAAAGGCCGAATCCTGGGTTTTGGCCATTTCTTTGCTGGGTGGTGAGCAATAATCAATTAATTATTTCAAATTAGCTAAAAATCGTCTTGAACCAAACCCAGCACAATTAGAAGCAGATGGATAGATAAGAACAATAGGAACTCACAGAACAACAAATAGCTAGCTATTTTAAAACACCTCTGGAAAAAAGGAAAACAAAACATTTTTAGCATGGTTTCAATGGGGTAGAGGGATTGCATTAGCTAGAGACTGTGAGATCAACCCCATCCGTGACACTACTGCAGGCGCTCAGTCACCCAACAGCTTCCAGGGCAATCACAGAAACAAAACCCTGTCAAGCGGTAGCTGCAGAGGGAAGCCCTGAAAATAACTCCAGAGTTTTACAATTTGGGCTTGTTACAAAGCAAATGGTCTCCCCAGGCAGAAAAAAATCTCTGCCTCAAAAAGTAAAGTCTCACTGATGAGAGTTGTCCAGGGCTATGGATGGGCGGCTGAGACATTCCCAGAGCGTTCCCAGGAACCAAGGCCAACAAGCACAGGGCAGCCAGCTCAGCTCTAGTAAACACTCTTAACCTTCCAAACTGGGTGTCTGCTTGCAAATTGCCTATTGGGAACAGTTCTGGAAATCCCCTACTTCTGATTTGTGCCTGGGAGCAGTTTGAAGGGTAGTTGGCAGTGGCCCTGAGGGTGCTAGGGACTTGCCTAGCTCTTTAACACCATAGATGATCACGATCCAGTGCCCAGGAATGTTCCCAGGCCCTGTTTAATTCACCAGGATAGATGTGGACTGAGAAGAAAATCAAAATGACATATTTGGTTTCTTGAGAATGGAACTGTCACGTTTCCTGCTTTACAAGACATCCATTACAGAGATGGATTAAACCAGCGTGATACTATTTGTTTGCCTGGTTGCAGAACTAACTGCTAAACTCACAGAGGGGTCCTTTCAGCAGCAGTGCTAGTACTTCAGAGAATCAATTTGCATTCAGTTTAGATCCAGTACTGTGCAGTTGCAGCGATCTTAATTTTGCCAGCATCGGGAAAGAACCAAATTCATCTGCAGCAGACTCTTTAATGTGACCTACAGACCATATGAGTTGGGTTTCATTGGTGATAATGGCCCAAACTGGGAAGCATCTGTTAATTTCTCCTCTTACTTTGTACATCTGTTATCAGTCCCTGGTGTGATTTGATTTTTGGAAGCTGGATTTCCTTGCACACATAACATAAGTCTCATTTCAATATCCTTTATACACTTTACTATAAAACCCTTGATTAATGCACTGAGGTCCAAATCTGAAGAGAGACGATCAGCCCAGACTGCTGCTGGTTTACACCAGCTGAAAACAAAGCTTTCAGACAATACATAGAAAGTCAAAGCCTAAGACAGCTATTTTAAAGATTGGCTGTCAGCTTCAGCAACAGAAAGTACAATCACCTCCACAGCCCTCGAGTGTAATTTTGTCTGGGTGGATGAGAGGGAATGAGAGTACAATTGTTTCACCTCTTCTAATTCTTAATGATCCTGCCTTCCCCCAGTCGACCTATGCAGAGACATTTACAGCCATCAAACATATAGACTGCCAGACCTAGGTGTGTTGGACTGTGCCTCCAGGGATCCTAACCAGATGGTATTTTAGGAGAGGATACAGTTCATTTCAGAGCAATCCGAATGAGCAGCTTTCTTTTCTTTATTACACCACTGCATTTGGCGGCAATCCACCAGAGGCAGATTCTCTGCTCTCTAAGGAATGATCTGCCCACTCTGTCCATTTAACAGGACGTTCAGCTCAGAAAATCCAGTTGCTGATCACACATGTGGAGCAGATGTGCGAGCATGCGTAGCAAAATAAAGAATAAAAAATCCCAGCAGTGTACTGGGAGAAATGTAGCGTAACTACTGAAAAACAGTGACACAAAAGCTCTGATTCTAAAACAGTGGTTATTGTTGTTGTAAGGAGGATTTTTCTTATTACTCTTTCTTAGGGAGAAAAAAAAAAAGCGTAATAAATCCTTTATTATTTTTCTCTTCGGAGGTCAGGGAGGATTATTCATGTTATACTAATGTGGCTTCTTTGTTCGTTTTCACAGACTTCTCCTTACAAAGATATGATTCTAACTATTTTGACCAGACTATCTTGGGGCCCTACCTCTCAGGAACTGAGAGCTGGAAAACTTCCACTGGAAAAAAAAACACACTCCTTTAAAAGAGAGGATATCAGAAGTATACATCTTTTATCCATGCCCCACACACTTGCATGTAAAGGGAGAGCACCAGCTGTTTTTCTCATGGTGAATAAGGGTTACTTGGGGAAATCTGACTTCCTGTTTTTACATGGACAGCTACATTGTTGCATAGCCAGTTAATTTTGGTTAGGTCAATAGAGCAAGTTTAATTATTGGAACTTTCCTTATTCACTCAGGCTTCATACTGTACAGAAGAAAGAGGGATTACTAGGAAGTCCAAACTGTACAGAAGCTGAAAAGCTCATCTTAATTGCACGGCCCCTGCTCAAACATACAAAACATTTGGGGGGCGGGGATGGGATTTGCTGAATGGTGCAATTTAGACTGCAAACTAAATTTCTTTCTTAGTTCAAAATATACTGAATAAAAATCTTGTTCAGATTTTTTTAAAGAATATTAAAAAAAAAACAAAAAACCAAGCCCCACATTTTTTTCAAAATATGTCTAAGATATTTAAGGCACTGAGAGCAGCATAACCGGTTCTACAGATGTGGTGGGAAAATGGTCCGTTTTTCCACAACAGCAAAACTCAAACCAACGAAAGCCTGAGCAGTGTCAAATACAGAGAGCAATCCCATTCAGGTACAGGTGGCGCTATGAAAAACACACCTCTCAAGTTGTTCTCACAACCGGGACAACTTGTGATAGTGAAGTGAAATAGCAACTAATCCCTGGTAAAATCCCCTAAGAAACCAGGAGCATTTCTTGCACTCTGTAATATTAATTTCTAATTCACTTTAACTGGAACACTTAGATTTTATTTTGTTATTTAGTTCAGTGCCTGGCTAAGCCCCTTGCTCCATTTCATATGGTGTTACGAGTTATGGTGGATTTCTAAATCTTGGTCTTGGTTAATGCATCAAAGGACATATGGGCTGATTTCCTTCAGTTTCTCATAATATACATGTAGCCAGCTGTATGTTATTACATAACTGTAGACTTAAAGCAACCAGATCATTCTAGATACCATGATCTATTCCCGTGTTTTTGATACAGTAATATTACAGTGGGAGAAACTCACCAGTGCTGTTATAAGGAAAGCTTGGGTTTTTTTAATTCATATCCTTGTTCTTAATAAACATCCCAAAGAAAAATATTCAACAGCGGCAGGCAGTAATAAAGAGGCAGAAAATGGCAAAACCACAGTACTGAGGAAACCTATGTGAAAACACTGGTTGTGTCTTCCTGGTTACAGAAAACAAATAGAACTGTTCAAAGTGCTTGCCAATAAGGGCCTGCCAAATAAAATATTGTTTTATGAAGTCAGGAAAAAACTAATTTTAAAGGTTATTGTAGGTTATTTGTGGTCACGTCTTGTGTTCATAAAACATGATGTCATCTTGAACCCTTCACTATTTTTGTTTCAGCCATATAGGTCTTTGTCTGAGACACTATCTCAGCAATTGCAGAAATCTAAAAGTTATTGGGAAATACTTGCAAGAGTCTGTTCTACAAATTGAACGGGAATAAAATAAATTAGATGCAAGCCAACCGAATGTAAGAACCCATCAAAGCAGCTGTATTTTCGGGGAGTTTATTTACCCAATCCAGTAATTTGGAATGATGAGATCACACCAGCAGCAGTAAATTTGAAATGAGAACGTTGGAGAATAGTTCTCCCTACTTACTTTTGTTTCAAATGATAGTAATGCCACAAAACTGCCCGTCTCAGTGTCCGATTCTCTGCCCTGCACTGGGGAAATGATTGTCATGGCCACTAACGTACACACTTTATTTGTCACCTTCCGCTTTTTTGGTGGAAAGAGTTTATTCACCTCCATGAGTGAGTCATCCCACCAGCTAATCTAATGTATCTAGATGAGCTGCAAACCGATGGAGAAGACAGATGTTAACAAGAAGGTGATAAGGAGTTAAAGACTTTTCCTGGCCACTGTTTAAGCTTTTGCCTCATTTCTTTCTGTCTCTTCTATCTAACATTCACTGACCTGTCATAATGCCAGATGGAGTACATGGGATTTTTTTTTTTTTTTTTTTCTTCCAGAATCAGGGCTTCCTATAAATGGTTTCTCCCATATGAAGCTACCTAATTAACAGCTGACTCAGGCCTGAACACTGCCTTGAATGCTGTGGCTGTTTGGGGGATTTTTCCTTTTTAGCCACTGACAGCCTATTCTCTCATGCTCTCACTGCTAAAGCAGTTTGTCAGAGCAAAGAAATGCTTATGACATCTGCTTATGTGCCCCTTTAGGCTTATGTGCCTACTAATTTTTTCATTAGAATAAGAATATCCCTCTATTTCTCCTTCTCCTTCTTCCATTTAGGCTTTGTTTTATGGTCAAGGGAAGTGACTTGACGTGAACTAAGTCTTAAAATATGAGATTTTACGGTAGCAGATAAACCGTTCCTTTTCTTTCTGTGGCCAAAGCCTCTGAAGCCCACGATAACTGTGCTATCCCAATGATGGCCGAAGCAACCCGCATGTGGAAGAAGCTGTGTGCTAGGGCCTGGCCCAATGGGAGCAGTTCCGTATGGCTTGGCTCCTTATGGGGATGTGAAGAGATGCATGGTGGGCTCTGTGATGTTCCCATGGGATACCAGAGTACATACGCACATGCATCTTCCCTGGTGCAACTTATGGCTTTATCATTCTCACTTTCCTCTATTAAAACATGCCTGTCTTTAGATTTAAAGGCAGCTCTATGTGAATCTCAGTGAGAAAAGATAAGGGGTGACAGTCTGGCTCACCTGCCAAAGAGCAGAGGACTCCTGTCCCCATGGGAGGGAGAAGTAAAGGCAGTTGTAGCCCACTTCTGCCCCCTCCCTCACCCAGGCTGCTGCAAGCATTGAGGCAGTCTTCAATTTTTTGCAGAATTTACGTAGCCCAGAGGCCTTGTGTGCTCTGCTGCTGACAGTGTTGCTCAACATGCCTGAAACACATGTGGTTTGGCTCTGCAGCCCCTATCTCCACTGGGGGCCTATTTGGTGCCTGGGGTCACCGGTGACTTTTAGAGGGACAGCCAAAAGCCTTCCTCGTAGTTGCTGGAGGAAATCCTCATTCAGTCACATCTGGACCTTTCAGAGGCTCTTTTCACTACTCGGGCCTTTTCCCTGCATAAAAGAGCTGCAGCCATAGGACAAATCTCACCTAATACATCTTACCTGTAAATGGCATTTTTTTCCTCCCTGATCAGTTTCTAATACCCTGCTGATGTTTGTTTTTCTGTTTTGCTGCCAGTTGGCATTGCTGATGCTATTTCCTTGCTGTGCTATCATACTCGTGGAATGAATCTCAAGAGCACAGTTCCTATTAATGGCTTATCATTTGTATTTTCTGGGTAAGCTTTTCACTCTAACTCCAGTTGAGTCAGACTTTATTCCCACTATCAATTTCACTCCACCCAGGTGTCTCCTACCACCCAGCTTGTAAATATTTTTCTTTATAGTAAGTGCTGTGGAATTCATGCTTGAGAAACCAAGCAAGGCTTTCCGACAATTTGGGCTGGTACTCAAAGATTCTTCTGTTCCTCTGGGTAATCAATAATATTGAAGTGCAAAAGAGGGAAACAAACTTAGGCACCAGTTAACATTTGTTGTGGAACAAAATTCTGGTGGTAAAAATGCTTAATTTGCTGGTTTTCCTCAATAGCTAATTCCAAAACAGGGCAAAAATGTGTCATGCTGAGACACCATATTTGTGTGTTTCTTAAAAGAAAGTTGAAGGGTCTCCAGTTACCATTTGGTTTCATCAGCTGAACTTTTTGATCTCTGTCTAATAACATTCCAGCCAGCCAGTCTATCATATTTAAAGTACAATTTCTAAAGCACTGGACAGCAGTGTGACTTGATTCTGGATTCAGCTAACTTCTATCTTCCTCCTTATGCTGTCACCTACATTTACAGAAGGACTTGTGGGTTCTTTTCATGTTTGGGGGTTGGTTTTTTAGTGGTTTTTTTCTTGTGTGTATGTGGTTTTTTCCTTCTTTTTTTTTCCTGTCTGCTTATAAGCTAGAAGAGATGATCTGTTCTGTTTTTAAAACAGGGGGAAAAAAAGAGCAGGAGGAGGACTCAGGGTTGGAGACAGCTATGCTGCATGGGTAAGGGAAGGGTAGGATGGTATGGTCCAGCTGTCTAATAATTTCTCTGTAATGTGACTGGATGCACATATTGTATAATACTAGAGCAAAAGGAGGCCATAGCCCTTGCATTTTAATATACACTCATGCCATAGCTAATAAAAATAAATTATATGGTGTTTATCATAGGAAATTGCCAGTCACTATCCTGGTGTGCCTCAGAAGGTTTGGTCTTGACGACGTATTCCTGCAATGGGTACAAGTAAGAAACTAACATTGCAGATCTTGAACAAAAAGCCTAGCATTGATGAGAAAAATAGCTCAGCCTCTCTGAGGCGAATTATAAGAATTCATCTTCTGTATTTCTCTTTGCTTTTTTGGGGCAGTTCCCTGCAGGGGCTCTTCAAGGTGTAGAAAGTGTATAGGAGATACTAATTGACAGGAAAGCTAGCGGTACTCTGCCTTTTCTTTAGGGAAAATACAGGTCCCTTGGAAAAATGTCCCAGTTTGATCCTGCCAGGAACTGGCCTCCCTGACCCCAGCCCATTGGACTTTTTCAGGATGAGTACTATTATCAAATCCACCTATGTTTAAGTCTTTTGGTCTATGTCTCATGAGTTATATAATGGACTTTATTTCCCACCTCTCAGTATTCTGTGTGGAAAGCAATTATTGTACTTACTTTTCACATAAGGATATACAGGAGCAAGGAACAAAGTAACTTGTCTCAAAGTACTGTTTTGGCAAACATAGATCTCCCAGTCCTGCTTTACTTTTACAAGCACGCTATCTGCCCTTTGTGTACAGACTGTACAGACTAATTCTGACCATCTTGCCAGGCTGACCTCGGAGGTCAGCTAAGGATGCAGATTCCAACTGCTAAAGCCGAAATTTTATTGCAAGAGGCACCTGCCACATGGTTTAACAGAAGTTGTATGGAGTAGCTGCCTGAACCTCAGATGGATGCTCAAAAGGTTAGAAAGGAGAGTTCTCCCAGAGCTCTCAAATTTCAGGTCTATTCCCATACCTGCCTGTCAAGGTTGACAGGAACTCAAACTGGAGAAACTACACACTACGAGCATTTTCTTTCACAACTGCCCAAGCAACTGTATGGTGGTCTCAGTCTCCTGAATACTTGGGGAGTAATTTGAATCAAAACCAAATAGCTGTAATGCTGAAGGGTATGACTGAATATTTTTTGAGAAAGCTGAATATTTCTGTATGAAAATTGTAGCAAGTGAAGCCCCCAAAGCGCAGCACTCCACTCTGAAGGGCAGCATTGAAGGGAGAAGATGACAGCAGGGCACTGACAGCAGCTTCCTCTGACTAACTTAAGCTAATTTTCCATAGACCCTGAAGGGCAATCTTGAAGACCTTCTTTCCCAGAAAAGCAGAAAACCCTGCCAGGTTGGTGAGCAGAAGGCTGGGAGATGAAGACACAACAGAAAGCTCTGCTGCCAACTTGAGTCAGTGGGAGAGAGCCAGTGAAGGGCATAAAACTGGGATGTTCTGACGAAATGCATGAAACTTGCTCTGAATCAGAGCCTAACGGAGTCTTTTAGGAAAGATGACCTTGCAATTCACAAACACACAGACACAATCACAAAAATGGCTGACTGTGCATTGCTGTTGTGTAGCACCCTCGCTGTCATACTATCCTTTGTGAAAAATGTGTAAGAAAAGTGCTCCTTGTACACATTAGGAAAGAAGAAATAACATACAGAGTCAGAATTATGGAACCAATGCATTTCTTCCAGGGAACAACGGCTAGTCCTGTGAATTTGGGCTTTTGGGCCTTTTAATCCCCCTTCTGACTTCTGGTCTGGGATAGCTTGATGCCTATGAAAATGGACTGGCACACAGGACATCCTGATGCCATCTTTTGCTTCACCACTGTTTTTCTGAATCATTTGAAGGTAGGTCACTATTTGTCTTGATCTTCAGTTCCCACCTTTAATATAAGGTTAGATTTCCCATATCTTACCAAAGTGTCAGGAAGACTCAACACCATAGAGAACATAACAATACATTCGCAATAGATTACATTCATAAAGTGAACACATCTGATACCTTTTATAGTCTTCCAGTAAGGTTATAATTTCATCAGGAAGAGTGAGGATACTTTAGCCACTCTGCATTTGGTGTGTGAAAGTCTGAAGGGTAGAAGCTCTCTATCTGTGGTCCTGTTGCCATCACAGGAGACAAATGAAAAGGCACCTTTACATCATGGGACTGGTCATGGTGAAGGAAACACCTTCCCCACGTGAAGTGACTGTTCTACACAGCAGCACAAATCAGTCCAACTCTGTCTTCAAGGAGAGTTTTGTCCAAGTCTGCCATAAACCATTTCACAATGATGTTGTGAGGGCTGATGTGTACAGATTGTTCTGAAGACAGAAATCTTATTGACAAGTGCTGTTATTACCAATGAGTAATAGCTTAAAAATTACACATTATTTATTATGAAGTCCTTCTTATGAATATTTCATAAGTAATAAGAATGGGACAAAGGCATCCAAATGTCATTCAATTAATTTAGTTTCAGTAGCACAAAGAGGAATGTAACTCAAGTAGACATGTATGTATGTATGTGTGTGTATATATATGTCAGATCAAAGATGGCCTTAAAATATTCAGCAATGAATGCTATTGCTGTTATTTGACTAAATACAGATACAGATATTACTGAATTTTTCTGTGTTTATTGTACATTGAAAATTTTGTTGGTACACACTTTTCATCCTTGACTGGGATTTGCATCTGTAGCAAAGAATAAGAATACCTCATTATTGAGGGATTGATAAGGGATATTCAACCATTTGGTCTCTTCATCACCAAAGGGTCTTATTTCAGGGTCTGTGTGATGGAATCAGCCTAGTTCCTAGTATTAATCTCAAAGAGAGGTCACATAGTAATAGGGTCACACAATGTTGCAGGAGCAGAATGTTTGTACATCATAAATACAGTCATGCCATAGTGGAATTCATCAAAAGATGCTGCTGATTTTACAGCTAATTTTTCTTGGCATATGACACTATTTGAGAATTGTTCCACTAACCTAAAGTCACAAACTCTTGGCACAATTTAATCTTGCCATCGGCTTTAGGATAGTCTCAGTAACATGTCTTAGGAAGCGAGCAATCCATTCAATTTACTTTCCGTAAAGCCCAACACAGGCTGCTCAGTTTCAAGAGGATTTATTTGAAGCTATATGTATGTCTCCATATATATGTGTGTGTGTGGCGTGTGTCATCACTGCTATTGCTTTGAAAGTAAATGGTGTTAATTCCTAGCAAGTAACATCCTGTACAAGTGGCTTTGTGGAATTTCTGCATCTCCTTTGTTTCTCTTCAAGTTGACAGAGAATCGTGACACAAAGTAGGCAAATGAGGGTTGCCATATTTGTAATACAAGAAATACTTGGGGATTTGTAAGACTTAAGAGAATATCTACTGCTAAGAATCACATTTTTAAGTCATTCACAGTGTATCTTTTTTGTTCCATTTATTATATAGCTGAACACTTAGCCTGTGGACAGATGTTCAATTTGCAGACAGCTGTGTTAGTTTAAGATGTTACTAACCCCAGCTGTTTGCTACCAGCATTTTGCTGAAGACCCTTGTCCCTATAGCTCTGTAAGGCTTTACTTGCATTTCTGAGTTTAGCTAGGGCAAGGTCATTTGGCTGTAGTTCAAACCATCAGCATTGGTCATTGCTGTTATGATGTGCTGGAGGCCAGGAAGTATTGCTCCTACAGTGTCTTCTGATGGGGGCTCAGGAGTGGCAGCTTCACACTGGTGAACCCCAAAGCCTTCTGGGAGCATCGTTGGTTGGCACATCAATACCCCCCAGAAAGGCATCCATCCATCGTCTCCTACACACTGGCAATTATAAATAGATTGTGGATAATCATCTGCTTAATGGATCTTCAGTAGGGATGAGATCTTGGGTATACAGGGAGCAATTCAGGTACCTAAACAAAGGTATTTAATACCATTTCAGCTGTCTAGGCTGTTGCAGTGTGGATGTCTTTGATATCTAGGGTTAAGCTAGCAGTAGACACCTATTTTTAGTAATCACTTTTCCCCTCAGAGTTGAATATCTCTCACTGACAGAAGGTAATTGTTTTGTTTGGAGAGCTACTAGGAAGTTTTACACAGCACGGCCTGAACCCAGTAAGCTAAATATTCGAGGATTACTTTAATGATGTTTAAATAATTTGAAATCCTGAATTCTTTGTGTGGAAGATTCTTAAGAGAGAGCATTATAAAAAGAATGTCTCTATAGACATAAAAAAATATTTCATTATTCAAAACTTTTCGTAGAGGAAGTAAAAAATCCCTCAGTCTTCCCTGGTTAGAGTTCTGAAGGTCTATTTTTCATAATGTGATATTTAGGAGCAGCTCTGAGATGTCAAAATTAATGTTTGCGTCATTGTAATTTTACAGGAAAAAAAAAAGCAAAAAAAAAAAGCCCACCGCAAAACCTGATTTTTTTTCTCAAGTATCTCCTACATGACTGGGAAAATGATGTGCGTGATAACAGTGTGAAACAGAAGTGCATAGTCACAAAAGAAGATTCTTGAGATTTTCATATAAAAGCAAATGGCCCCTAAATTACTGGTTTACACTTCTTGCATGAGAGATGGGTCAGGTTTTTTTGGCAAAACTCTTTGCTCCTGGACAGTGCTTGTAACCTTTTCTCCCTGGTTTGGATGTGTAATGGTGGAATCCTTTTGTTGCACTGGAGCATGCATCTAAAAGTTGATGAGAGAGGTGTAGATTTTATACATTTATTGTCCATTGCTGTCTCTGTACAGGGTTTTTGCTATTTGAATATAATTCAGAAAGCTGAGGGATACTGCTTATCATTTCAAGCAAATGACTGAGTCTTAAGTAAGTGGTTCCACATGCTGGTTGAGAAAGAGACTTTATATTAGCCCTTCACTGTGCTAAACCCACAAATCATGCTTGGAAGACCTTTTCTTTCTGTTTTTGACCTATCACTTTAAATTCAATGTATCTATTTTAGCTGCAATTTAAAACAAACTGTCCCACAGTCTGATGAAGACTACTTACTTTTGGTGCCAGAAAAGGGCATATGTCACAAGAAACAGTCTGCACACGTATTTCACTGTTGCTTATTTGACAGATGACCTTGATGTGAATCTCCAGTGGGGGTTGAGGCTGCTTATGTCCATGTTTGGTTCAGGTTGTCTTGTTACTATTTTCTTCTATTAGGGCAAAGGTACAAAGTTCTTCTAATTTTTGTCTCAGTGCTTCTCAGCATCATCCAAAAAGAACAATTTTGTTTTTCAAGGGAGGAATCCGAGACCAGAACTCTCACTTACTGCATGCTTGTTTTCAATGTTTTACAAAAACACCCAACATCCAGATACCTCAGGCTGTACTAAACTAGGATGAGACTCATGAGGTACAAAGAGACTGAGGAAGCTACTGTATATGCCCATATCTTGCTATCTCTCGAAAATAACAGCAAGAAAAAAGTTGAATTAATATGCATACAATCTTTGGGTCCCACATGTTTCTCACTTCAAAGCATAACCATGAAATAATACTCTAATAAATGATATAGTCCACCACAGAGAAGTGGGCCAAGTCTTTAAGGCACACGTTCCAGCATCCCTTCTGCTTTAGGCATTGCAGGACATTGAGGGATTGAATAATTAAGTCCAACAGAACCATGGAATAAGACTGTGCTATTATGGGGTCATGGATTATGGCTGTGGACCAAGAAGAATGTAACTGAGTTTTCAACATAAAGCAATTGCAAATACTTCATATAAAGAGTTCTGTGTATTCTCCTTCCTTCTTCCTGTCCCTCTCTGCTCGCGGTCTACAGACTGTCAACACTTAAAGAGTGTTGTCAAAATGATTTTTGAGTATTTATATGCAAATTGATAGCTATATGACTTAATGTTAAATTTAAAATGACTCACCTAATGACTAAAACATTTTTATTTTGTGGGCATGAGAAATGCAAAGAATAGAGAAATGCAGCTCAATTCATTGTTTCATGTCATGAATGTTTTATCATTTGTATACCTACAGCACCTATAAACTGAAGCATGAGGGTAATGGGCTTAATGACAGTCTTTTATACCAATCATGGTGAGTTCAAGCCCTTTGGAGAAAAAATATTCTTTTCAATATGCTAAGCTGGTTTTTAAATTTTTTTTCTCAGTGCCTAAATGTTCAAGAAGCTTGAGATACATGATTTAAGTAAATCCATACTCTCCACAACCATTGTGGATGCTTTTTTTATGATACTGTGAGCATGGTGTTTCATACTGTGATGACAATGTTGGAGACACATTCAGTGGCTGCTTAAAACTTCACCCAGACAGCAGCTGAAAATAACACATTTCGCACTATTGCAAAAGGAATTACAGAATCAGAGTGGGCTTCTGACGGGAGTAAAATGCTTCTTTAAAAATTGCCTTCAGAGCAAAAATATGAGGCACTTTTTTAAGGCTTTGTATGTTGTTGCTAAGCTTTTATTAAAGAGGTAGAAATTCATGCAGTTTTCTTTGTTTCTTAGTGTTTACTCTGTTTCCATTTTGTTGCATACTTGTCTCATGACTCAACCCCTAGAAATAGCCATATTCTTCTGGGCTTCTAATGCTCTAACATCTTGGCTCTCGCAGCAAACAAACTTATTTAGCACCAAGTTGCCCTGCCTACAAAAACCATTTCTAAAGGTTTTGTGAGTTGGAATTGCATTAATCTGAATGATAGACTCTCCTCAGCCTGTTTAGCATTATACCTCATTCAACAGACAGTTTAATGGATGATCCACAGCAGTACATTACATTTTTGAGCTCTGGGAATTACTCTGCACAACCCAAGATTGGGGACTGGGTTTGGTGGCTGAAATCCAAAAGCTTTTTCGTTTTTTTAAGTACCAAAGTTGCCTCTTGCCAAGTGGGATCATTTTCCCATCTGTTGAAGGGGTTTCTGCCCTTGGTAACAATATTCAGTTTCTCTGGCTCCTTTAGACTCACATTAGTATAAAACAGAAGTAGCAGAAGTTAGCAGTAATGGCAGTAAGCAACTGAACTCAAAGGAATCAGACCTCTAGGTGTGAAGGACCAGGAGAAGGCCCGTCTGTGTCTGGAGTGGCTTAATATAATATCTCCATTGTCTCCATCTCCTTTTAATAAGTGTTGTCCCATTTAAAAATGATCGGGAGATCTTTTGCTGTCATGCTGTCTTGACTAACATGCCTCCTGTCTTTGAAAAGTTGGGACAGGAGTTTGCTGAGATGGGAACCTTTGAGAGCAGTGTTTATTTCATACCCCTAAAGACTCTTGAGTGTAACCCCCTAGTTTTTGGTGTGGAGTGTGCCTGGGGCACAGCATGATATATCCATTAATACTGCCCAAAGGCACTGCTGCAGCTTCATAAAGCCTGACCTCTGCAGAGCGACAATGTGACTGAAAGGAGACCGGCTGGAGTGGGACAGCCAGCTGCCCCAGAGGCGGATTGGGTTGGGACACCAGGTACACCAAGCTGACATGCTGGGATTCGTTGAGCTGCTGAACTGAGTACTCAACTTGCCACAGCTCAGTCCTGAGAAGACTATTTTGTCTTGAGTCCACAGAGTTTAAATCTCCACAGTGGTAGAATATGCATAGAAAAGGGCTAATGTGCATAAACACGCATACCGAAATGTAATAGATGCATATTAGTATGTGAAATGTACAGGCTCCAAAAAAATTACTCCAGTAGTTATTCCCCAATAACTGGAAAACATATTAAAAAAATAATTTAGTGTGGATATTTTTGTCACAACACATTTCAGAACAGCTGTCATAACACTGGGAATTTACTTCCCAAAATATACTTTAAAAAAAAAAAAATCCAACTTAATCTGGAAGCATACGACTTAAAAGCAGAGACTACAGTGCACAGAGGCATATTCCAAAAGCACATGACATAAAAAAGTCTGGTTATTACTGGGTTAATCAGCACTGTTCTGGAAAGTACCAAAAATTGCATGTAACTGTTTCAAAAATCACGGGGATATTTTGAACATTTCCACTGGGTCAAAGCAAAAATAACTATACATCCTTTTTCGGTGATTATATTCAGGAGACTGGCCTTGCTAGAGTGACTTAACACATCCATTATTGCAATTATAATTTAGTGATAATTACTCTGTAGAATTCCAGTGTTCTATTACCGCAAGTGAGAGCTCACGGAGAAAGCCAGCATCCAGCATCTCTAGGGCCTTGGAACGAGTGCCTGTGATTTTATAATTTCCAGACTTGTTACATTTAGTTTAGGAGAGGCTATACCTGCATTGTGTAGGTTAAAGAGCTTTCTCTTTGCTGATTACAATGAAGCACTGTCATTGACATATCAGATCCAATACATCTAATTAACATGGAAAATATGTTTGACCTATACTGGTTAAGATAGATGACTTCCTTACCCAAGTTATAAACACTTGTAGGCATTATGCCAAAACTTAAAAGCAATTTGTGTTTTATGAAATTCTATTTAAGGTCCCCTTTCAAATAAAAAGAAAAAAAACCCCAAAAACCAAAACCAGAAAACAAACAAACCCCTCACACAACGCACGTCTTCAGAATCAGAATATCAACCCTCTGTAATCAGTATGTGACCAAATTCATTTTTGCAAACAGCATTCCTTCATAAAGCATGATGACTGAACTGAAAGATAAGGCCTAAATTTCTGTTTAGAAAATTGCCCAACAGGGTAAAAGGCAAATGTGCTTTAATTTCCCAATACTAATTTATTTTCTGTTTTCTAGTTCTCACATGTGGCCCCGTATAGGAAGAAGGGAGACAAATATTAGCCACCTAGAAAATGAAGGAAATAATGACTGACAGAGAAAAGAAGTGGAGAAGAGCTGAGGCTCTTATGGGTCAATGTGAGGGCTGAAACTGCTTGAAAACTCTCAGTAAAATTCAAAGGGCTGTCAATTCAGGACAACATCTTATACATTGCTTTACAGTATTGTACTTTGTTTCAGTTCAGTGGAGGAAAATAAATGAATTACCAGCAGGCTGTATACAACCCAATCCCAGCAAAGTGGTGGTCCTTGACATTGCTCTCTGGTTGGCATGGGGGAATCTTTGAAATAGTTCACCGAATCTGAGGGTGGTTTGTACAGGTGAGAGAAATCTCTGAATGGTATCAGTGGATCAAGAGGCACAGCTGAGAGACAGTTCTCCCCCTGCAGCACTCAGCTCTTGACAGACTGCTTGGAGGCTGTAGCCATCAGTGCTACGGAGGCTGTGACCAGTGCGGGAGTTCAGACTGACCTATAGCCAGTTTTAGGACTAAGAAGACACAAATGTGAGGTAACAAAACCTTCCCTCTTTTCATGTTTTGGTGTCTGAATATCATCATCAAGTCAGGAGAAGCCTTGCATTTGACCGTGAAAAGGACTCAAGACATGTATGCTGCAGGGTACTCTAGGTACTTCTTTAAGATACCTTTCTGGCTCTGACATTAACCAGCTTTTGAACCAAGAAAAAGACAAAATAAACCACATGTCTATAATTACCTTCACAAGAAAACACATCAGCCAAAGATTCAATTTTTCACTTTATTTTTCCATGAGGAGCTAGGACCTAGCTGTATATCTTCACTTTCCATCCTGTGGCTCTAGGAAGGAGGACAGACTTGTCAGCCCACCACTCTTATCTGTGGCCTGGTTTTGCCCACACTTGAAAAGACAAAGATTGGCTGTTACAGCTAACTCCCAGTTCTTGCATGTGTACCTGCTGCTTGTTACCACGATGGGTGGGTAAGAGGAGAGCAAGCTCTGTGTTACAAAGTTTTGTTCAGGCTTTTGCTCTTAGCCTACCTTGTTCCTAGCCCCTATCCTGCCCTGGAGACCAAGAGGGAATGAACAACTGCAGGAGGAAGAGGAAGGATTCTTCCTATCATGGCAGGTGGGGAAGAGGAATACCATACCATAAATAAAGGAGGACAGTTGAAAGAGAAAGAAATGAGCTGCTGCTTTTAGTGACAGTCATGCAAAATCTGACGGACGCTTTTCATCATGCCCTCACCTTCACCTCAGGGGAGGATCTGTTTTGCGATCCTTATAAACTTTGGCCACCCCAAGTACGATGTTGATGTTCTCACTGTGGCAAAAGGTAGCCTTGTCTGCACTGATAGAGAGATTTAAGACAGCTCTGAAATAGACCTTGATTTCCAAAAAATATTGAGCTACAACACTTAGAGGGCTTCCAGGTTATCCAACAATAACTAATCCCTTTTCTTTTTTCCCAAATGTTGATATGCCTTTGTTCAATGACAGATTTCTGGAGGCGAATGCTACAGAATAAACTAATGAGCCATTTCTTGCAACACTTTTAGTTTGGGTTCAAACCGGAAAGTGCTGATCCAAGTTCTACTGCCTTGGGGATTTTTTTTCAATGTGAGGTTTGGATCTAGCCCACTATAAAGAGCCACTATACATGCAAAATTTTGAGATTGCTGTAGGCTTGGACTCTATCCACTGTCAAAGTTCAGAAGGTTTTGTCTGGGTGTTTTGACGTGGGCCTATCTCCATTTTAGTTTTGGAAAGAAAAAAACCCAAATACACATATGAAAGAAAATCCTCTTGCAAATATGCAACTTGCCTGTCATGTGCAGAAACAATTTCAGGAGTCTCAGCCCTCCAGGTAGTTACTCATGCACTGACACCCATTGTTTTCAGTGGGCTCCATGTGTGAATAATTATGCACCTGGGAACAACCATTTGCAGGATCAGGCTGTTGCAAAATAATATGCTGATGAAAACTTAAAAGGTAGCTGTAACACTTGATTGGATTGGTGTGGACTGTTGGCAAAGAGGCTGTCTGGATGCAAGCTATTGTCACTCTCATTTTAAGAAGCATTTTATAAACAGTTACGTTTCTCTGCCCTTGGTTTCCAGGGCATCTCCTGCTCCCCCTTCTAGGAGGAGACAGCTTGCAAATGCATGTTAACAAATTCAAATGCTACAAATGAATTTTACAGTCCTCAGTGCTGGTTATTCTCACCTCATGAATCCAGAAGTGTCTATGAATTTGAAGGATTGTTTTGGGGGGATGATCTCATCTCCCAGCTTTACATATTCTCTAGTTTCGTTTTCCCCTGCAACTCATTCCATGCGCTCAGCTAGCAAGCCAGACTTTCCAGAAAAGAACAAACTACAATTGCTTTTCTTCCTCTTCCTTTCTTTGTGTTTGCTGCTTTTGTTCATCATCTCACTGTGGGCAACAGTTTTTGTCCAGGGGTAGTAGTTATTTCTTACGTTTTTAATATTTTATGTACTTTTTATGTTCTCAAAAGCAGAATTTTACTATTCCACAGACCAAATAAATCCCAGGCTTTCAAAAATGATACAATGGAAGCCTCAGCTTCACAAGCACAGCTGCAAATGAGGCTTTAATTGCCAGCTTAGGGAAAGGGCTGAGAATGTCTAGCCAGTGAAAATGCAGTAAATTTGAGAGGTCAGAGCGTGCCTGTCTTCCACAGGGTATAGCATATAAGGCTAGGAAACATTCCCTTGAAGCATGTTGTATGTGATGTGTGACCAAGCATGTTTCCATTTTTACTGAAGGGATAATGAAAAGTGAAACAATTCTTCTTCCTTTTGTTACTAAATCCTTTGCTGGTGAGTGTTTTACCATGTTTAGACTGCTTATTTTGTATATTTTTTTATTTTCCAAAAGCAAAAGGAGAAATTTTTTGAAGTTATTTGTGTTCTTTCAAGCATTTTTTTTGTCTGTGCGAAGCTCAAGAAAACACTGCAGGTATCAGGAACTAGTTGTGGAAGTTCAAAATAGTTGATGGATCAATTATAAAAGACCGTAATGAGAGTTGCAAAAGAACTTCTCCAAACTTCCCTATAGCCCCAATTTCATATTGCTGTTTCAAAGCATGAATGTCAGAAAGATTCTCAATAAGAGTTCATCAGGCCTTGTTTCACAGGAACAAAACAACATTTTTCCTCCCAAGGGCTTTTTTTGGAAAGAAACAGTATTTTGTTAGTTTGGAAGAAAAAAAAAAAAAAGGGTCATAGGAAAACAGAAAAAATGGAAAATTACAGCCCCAAATGGTTAAAGATTTACAAGCCTATAAGCAGCTGGCAAGAGGGTCAGAAACTGGGGTATGTTATTGCAGTTTCAGTAATAGGTGGTATTATTAGCTCAGCCTGTAACTGGTATTCTTATGGGATGTCAAATATGGGATGTTACGGAAATATTTCATTATATAATAAATAGGCGTCTCTGAACTGAATCTCTCAACCTTCTGCAGCTGACTCATCAGTTGTTTCTCAAACATTGTGTCTTTGACGTTGCTACAGAGACTGCCAAAAGCTAGATCAACCAGTGCCAGCTGTTTCGGTATTTGTGATATGAATGTATTCCCAAAAGGCGTTTGCTTTATTTTAATTTTCACTATACCCCAGTTATGTATTCATTCAGGTTGTCTGTTTTGTGTACTTAAGGGCAATGCAGTTCAGAAGGGTTTTGAAAAGAAGTGTCTCAAAAGTCAAGATAAATAATTACATTAAGAAAACATGAGCTGGAATTCTTGCTGTGGCTTGTTACCTACATTTAATAATGATCAAAAAAAAAAAAAAAAGGCAAAAAGAAAAAAACACACCAACCAACACCAACAAAACAACCCACCACTGTAACAATAGTTTGGTTTAGTTATAGCACAGCAAAGATGCAAAAACTATTTTAATGCTGATTTTACAAACAATAGAGAATATGATAACATTCTGTATGCTATTATGTTATAAAAAGCCTGTACGATAGTTTTCTCACTCACTTTAGAATTGTTTGGAAAAGGATAGAAGGAATAGAAATCACAAGGCTTGTAGTACTTCTGAGTGCCCTGCTAAAGACTGTCAACATGTAACTGGAACTATCTTAGAGGCCAAGGATCAGGCACGCACTTTAGTGCCTGTCAGCCAAAGAAGGCAGAATAAATGACATAACATAACATTTTGACTGTGTTGGATCAGTGAAAAAAGTAACACTTCATTTTACCATCGGTCTGTGGGATTCATTGTCACAGAATGCCAAGACTTTACATAGGTTAAAAAAGAGTGTAGTTAATTCAGGGAAGAAGAGTGCAGCACGGGCTGTGAAACATGAAAGTAAAAACTCTACCTCAAGAACACCTTAAAGACATCATCTAAGAAAGATGTTGTGTGAGAAATATCCCAACCATGTTTCTCCTGTTCTTACATGGAGAGGGAAGGGTACTTCTCCTTCCAGCGCTACCGGTGCGAGGTGACGCGTAACAGGTCCTAAGTGCCAAAGAAGCTCAACAGCACATGATTGTGTTAGTGCAAAGAGAAGAGAGAGGGAAATCATTGCACGCTGGCACTCTTTGATTGGTACCTTAATAATAAGGTCCTTGATGCATTTGCTGTTCTCCCATCCCATTTTCCTAGATAAGATATACCAAGGTCTCTTGACCGAGGCAGTTATTCTTTCTGTGGCACCAGTCCAAACAGTCTAGCGATGGAAAAGATTTCATTTACCTCCCTTCAGTTTGTACCTGTACTGTCTTATTACAGTTGCTGGACCTACCTCTGTTGGTATTTTATTGCTAGCTAGGCTTCTGCAGCAGGGGATATACGCAGACCACATCAAAGAAGAACAAAATGTTACTTACAAGTGGGAACTACTACTCTCGCAGTAGTAACTACTTCTCTAACATCTGTTGTTCTTCAAAGCATGCTCTGCATTTTTTACACTACCTATCTATGAGCAGAGGTTGATTTTTCCTGAGAATTCCTGCATCTCAGCAAAGCCAGCAAGGTGTAAGCTAAACCCTACAACAGGAAAATGAGATGGGTCTGCACGGTTGTCTTGCAGAGAATGAAATGTGCTGTGCAGCTCATCACTAGGGCTCTTTGCTTAATTTCTTCCCATTCCTTCCTCATGCTGTTTGCCTGGCTCCCATGCCCATGCGGGCCCAATGCACACACTCAAATAAAAATTGAGGGCACAACACTGATGACAAACTGCTATTTTCTTTTACCATCTGATCACAGTTTAGCCATTACTGTATACTGTTTCCTGCCAGTCCTTAACAAAGAGATCCAATCAACTACATTCATTCTGCATGTTGCCTAATTGGACGTGACTTTGGTGAAAATAATGGATCCTGTATTTCTGAGATAAGTTATTTTCAGTAATAATTATCCCATTTGTGTGGTAGCTGGGGAATGGGAATTGATATGATTTATTTCTCTGGAAAAAAGTAATGGTTAATATGCAAAGATTTGAGGTTATTATTTAAAATTTCAAATCTACTTTTGCCTCAGTCTTTTCTAAATATTGCTGGCTATTATGATCTTGGTGTTTAAATGTGTTTTATGGAGCCTCCTCCCACTTCCAAGAAGTTCTGTTGCATTTTTGTGACTGAGTGTTGCCATTCATTGCTTGAAGTAGGTAACAAGAGCTGTGCATTCCTTCAAAAAGAGGAACATCCCCAAAGGCTTACTTCAAGTTCTGTTTTGAATTTAACGTCAAAGTTTAAAATCTGATTATTGCATCTTCTTTTTAAACGTGCTTTTTAAGTCTTTCGCATGTGGAAAATGTTTTCAGTTAGAAAAACATAGTTAATATATTTATTCCTACAAACTGAATATGTGACACGTGGTACAAGAAACCTTTATATCTATGAAAGCTAGCCATATGAATTTTATTGCTTCTGCTGTTCCTTCTGTGAGTCTTTGCTGCTGATGTGGCTAAATACAATTTGGCCCATCACTTTGCAACAGACAAGGATTTATAAATGCATATCCCTTCCTATAGGCTCATAGAAGACCCTTTCTTTAACTACTGATGTGCACGTTAAGGACCATGGTCTACTTATTTTTGTTTATTTGCTCTGGGTCCTCTTAATGTCAGTTTATTAGAGTCTATTAATGTACACGGTATGGGACAAATTCTTACCTAATTTTAGAAACTGTGAACTTGGGTTTAATTCCTTGGAGGTATATGGAGTTGCTTCAAATTTATGGCAGTAAAAGGAACATGAGAATTCTGCCTTTCATGCTTATCTATTCTGCGCAAGCTCCTGTAACTTGCAGAAAAAGGTCTTAAATGAACATTTATGTAACTGAATGCTATTGATCCTTGTTAAGAAAGACTGATTGTGATTATTATTATTGTTGTTGATGGTGATATTGTTGTTATTATTCCTTTGTGTTTGAGTAAACAGAGTTAAGGAGGCCATGGTCACGTGCCCTTTTGGGCCACTGGCTTCAGAAAAACTGGTAAGTGGGTTAAGACAGAGTAAGCAAAAGGAGTGCTAGGACAGGGGAAAGTCATGGTCAGGTCTGTTTTGATAAGTTAATCTTGGTTCCTTCAGTCCTCTTCACTGTGGGTGGTAACTGTCTGAGTTCCCCAAAGTGTTTACAGTTGAAGTCATCCTTAGACAGGTGGACTTACTTTGAGTCCTGCCAATTTCTTATTTATTTTCCTTGAATTCCAGCATAGTCCACATATTCCTGCTGTTGCTTCATGTAGATAGATGCTTAACAGAAACCTTCCCTTCCAGTATCTCTTTTTTTGGATTTCCTACAATGAAGTAGTGTTGTATACTGACTCATGGATGGCTTGTTCAAAAACAAACAAACAAACCCAAAACAAACAAAAACCCCAAAGATTTTGGGTTATCTGTATGGGGTAGTACTCTCACGGGGAACCAAATCTCTCAAACAAGATGATCAGTCACTGTCTAGATGGCGATTGTAGTCAGCATTGCAAGGTATCTTGCAATGGCATCTTTAGCTGGATCAGGTGAGGCTTCCCAAACTGAGGGCTGTGGTCCTATGTGATCCATTGGTATTGTCTTAAACTACTTTCAAAAACTGCTTCCAAAACATCTCTTAATTACTTTAACTCTGTACAAAAGACTGTCCGATGTGACCATTTCTGCAGCTGCAGTTTCTACTATTTAAAAGTATCTTGTCTATGTACAGTTTGGTCACTTCTGCTGCAGGAATTGCCTGAGGGAGCCTCTTCAGTGTCCGGGTTCTGCACTCAGGGTGTTAATGAACTACTAAAGCATACTGGTAGTGCCTATCCTTTGGTCTAGGCACAGCGGGACCTGCATGGGCAGGGATCTCAGGACTCCTGAAAATTTGCTCCTGGAGTGCTCCTGGAAGTACTCTGTAGTGAAGGTGGCCAGGAACGAGTTCAGTCAACCACCATCTCTCCAGCCTGTCCATAGTCTCCCATCAGCTATACCGCATCTATAACTATAGGACAAACTTGAATTCAGTCCCTCTGTCACATTTGTAACTTAAATTTCAAGGCCCTTGCCACATTAGAAGGAAAGTGCTTATTACAGGATCACTGGTAGCTTCTAAGGGCTGCATTATGGCTTCTCTGACAGCGTTTGTGTAGACAAAAGAAATGCTGAGCAGCTCTGCAAGGGACTGTTTCGATACAGACTGGAATTTTAGCTGTCTTTGTATTAAAATTTGGAGATGGCTCCTACACATTCTTCTCACTGCCCAGAAGTTAGGCAAAGAAAAGAAAGGCAGTCAAGCTTTAGAGCAGAATAAAGACAATGAAAAAAGGCAGAGGTTAGAAAATAACAGAAACACCATTTGAGAGAAAATGAAAACAGTTGCTACATAACTTGAAGGCATTTCAGCTTCTCAACTGGTTGCACGCGTAGACAGCTTTGACACAAATATTTGCATGCTTGGATTTATAACAAAATGTTACCCGCAAGGATGACATGCATTATTGTAGACTCAGGCACTGAGGTAACCGAGCCAAAATAGCAGAAATACAAGGCATTCTGGGGGCACATGAGGAGCACACGTGCACAGCTGTGCTCACCCACTTTCCCATATATACACAAACGCACTCACGTATAATTCAAGTGTATGTGCCAGCGATCTTTTCCAAGCTTCTCACACCTTACATGATATATACACATATATGTGTGCATGAACACATATGCAGGTACTTATGCATTGACTGCACGTGTATATTCACGTGTTCTCTGGCTGGCACTGATATACTTCCCAAAAGGTATCCCTCTTGAACCTACCACCTCTCTTATTGTGTCCCAGGGACAGCAGTGGTCACAATTACTCAGCCACAGCTACCTGCACATGGTGGTCCCCTCTTTCACCAAACAGTACCCAAGGGACAGCAATGCTGCTACCTTTTTCAGTCTTTATATATTAAAAACACTCCATACTTTGTGTTGGGGGTGGGGTTAGCTGAGAGGCGTCAGCTGGGAAATTTGGAATAGCATGTATAATTTCATGACATTTAAAATAATTTAAAACCCCAAAACGTGCAGGATGGAAAGTGATTTTACATGTTGGATGTGTATGTGATGTATGGCTTCCAAAATATAAGCGACTGCGTGTCTGCTGGATGAGGAGCGCTTGGAAAAGCTGGTGCTGGGTTGGAGGTGGGCCAGGTACCTGGTGCCCCTGCTGCAGCCCGGGAGAGTGTCTGAGTCTGGGGGCTTGGCACAGCCCCGCGGCGAGGGCTGGGCCAGACGCAAAGCACAGCTCCACGCTCAGCTTCCCCAACTGCCGAGCCTTCAAAATTTGGGGTTTTGTTTCAGGGCTGCCTCCTGTAATGATGGGAAGCTTATCTGCTATGGTTTATACATGTTTTTCTAAGACACAAAAAAGATTAGTAATTCTGTAGATTGTTTCTGTTTCTCTCTTTATTCTGGTCTTTTAGATTCTTCTTGTGTTTGATTTGGGTTTTGTTTGGGTTTGGATTTTTTTTTTTTTTGGTACCTCTATTGCTCCCTTTTCCTTCATGCTCTTTCATTTTCTGTTTTTCTTTCACCTTGCTAATGCAAGGGTTGACATGAGTGAGACTCCTAATACTTAAACCCTAAATTTGAGGCCACTTAGTAAAATATTTACTGAGCCTCAGAGTCTGGTATGTTTAAAAACTCCTCTGCCATGACAAGATCTTAAAGCACAGATGTCACTATGCTGTTTATTAAAACTTGCTCTTGCAAAATTTTAAATCAATATAAACACTAGTCATCTACAACCTAAGTTTGACCAGTAATTTATTCCATGAAAAGTTAGTTAACTTAAAAGAAAGTTAGGCTGGTTTCATCTCACCTAGCTTAAATCATCTACAGTGTAGATGTTTACCCCAAGCTTGTCACCATATCTTCCTTTTATGGTTAAAAGAGTGAAATCGGCACATTCTTCCTGAGATTTATTTGGCCAATTTTAGACTAAGAGAAATTGTACCCTAGAAGACCCGGTCTATTGCATGACTTGCTGCAAGATGACTCTTGCTCCTAAATATTACAGTTGCACAAAACTGAAATTGAAGGACATCAGTAATTTGAAATCCAGTCCTTAAAAATGAGTCATAAATTAGAATTTAAAGAGCTGGTTTGATCTGATTGCTATCATGTAGTTTGATTGGTTTACACTTGCTGACAATAATGTCTGTGTTCTCTTTTTGATTTCCAATGTCAGCTACAGAAAGACATCATTTATCTTTCTCTTAACTATTTCTTGCAGTAAAGAAACATATTTGAGTCCTTTATGCTGGCTGCAAAAAAAAACCCCTATCAGGCATCACTTTCCTGTCATCCAGATTCACTTACTTCTTTAAAATCTTGGTTGAATAATTGTTTACTGTCATTTATCCTATATTTGTAGACCTTTGTCTAGCTAACTTTTAATTTGTCTTAATAGAACGAGCTCCTGAAATCTCTCACTGAAAACTAGGTAGGTTACAAAGAGAGGTGTGATCATCAATAGAGGTTTCTAATCAGTGGTTTGACTGACAGCTGTCAGGAACCACTCATTTTCTGTGTTTTGCTGGACATTCTTGTTGCTGTTTTCCTAAAATTTTTCTTGAATGGAATCTTTGTACAAATAAAATCCATACCTTTTTGTCAAGTTTATAAATGCACCTCCTAAAGAAGACACAGAAATCAAACAAATAACTCACCAAAGAAAAAAAGATTTAAACTCAAATGCTCCAACATAAATATGTGCATAACAAGAACCTTGGTCACAAATGCAGCTGAGAACTGTTCCTATGATAGTTTAAAACTGTTAAACTTTCCTCCAAACTTCAGAAAATACTGGCTTTTCCCAAATGGCCCTTGCTATGGGCCTGTGTTTGGCCACATCACATACGTGGTGCCTGCTGTTTGATTGTTCTGGTCAAGCTGTGACAATGGAGTAAGAAGATGCTGTCATATGGTGACGCTCATTGGGGACCCACCAGCTCGCTGTTGTAGACAGCTCAGGTGAAGACCGTGGCAGCAGCGTAGGACGCAGGTAAGGAAAGCATTTTGCTCATGGTCTCTCAGATGGAAATTTAATGTCCTTCAGCTCCACCTCCGTGGGAGATGTTAAAGATGCCCTGATTATTAGAGGTGGCTGAAAATTTTCCAGTGGAACACTTCTCAGTTGGAAAATGCTGATTTTACAGAATTGAAAGATTTCACAGGAACATGTTGATTCCATTGAAGGCTTCAATGGAAAGCAGGCAGGCAGGCTGTCCAGGAAGCCTGTGCTCCTGGTTTCTTGCCAGCCTGGGCTCCGCTGGCTCTCCACTCCCCAGGCAGCAGCTCCTCCAGCTACCTGATACCCCAGCCAGGCCTCTACCTTGGGACTGGGGGTGACTTGGGGAGAGAAACATGAAATGGGGGGGCACTGGCCCTCAGGTAGGCTCTCTTGCAGTAGCATTTATTTGGAAGTTGTTTTTCCTTTACAAAGATATGAATTATTCAAAAAAAAATTACAATCACTTGTTTCCACAGGATAGAAATTCTATTTTCTAGGCTGATCTACCAGCGAGGTGCTACTGCCACTCTTTGATTTTTCTTTGCTTGTGCATCACCTATTTACAAATATGGTCTTATGTAGAACGTATCCAGTATATTCACACTGAAATAACGATGCAGCTGTCAGTGCCTGAAGTGTTTATTCTGTTCTCTACGGTAGGCTCAAAAAGGGACATATTCAATGTGCAGAGTATCATCCTGATGAAATGAATTCACAGTTTCATCTCTGGGCAAACTCAAGAGTTGTCCCAGTGGAAACATACCAAACAAAAGAGATGCTTGTCAAAATGTGCACACATACATATATAACATTTATTTTTTTATCTTTTATTTTTTCAGAATTGCTCAGGTGAGCAACTAACATAAGTTTTTCTCATCCAGTCTAGGAAAACAGATTATAAAAAATAAAGAAGTCTAATTAGAAATATCTTTTAAACATTGTAATACACTCTGTAAGAATTTCTAAGCCCAGCTGAAAAAGCTGTTTATATATTTTGGTTAATATGTCTGCTGGCCTGAGCTTTGCTGTTATGGTCATAACTTGAGCTTAGAATTCTGTTTTGGGACATGCGTGACAGACACCTGTAGAAATCAATCGGCTCGTCATTGCTCTTATATGCCTTAGACTGCGTCTTCATGTTGGTGCTATTGGCATGTACAAACTAATTGTCTCATTAACTTTATATGGTCAGTAAAACTACTCACATGTAACTAATTGTTTGTAAAGTATTTTGGGTGATGTGGATTTTAAAAAAATATATGAGGCTATATAAACCCAATGTTTGTTCTGTGTTTTACCACCTGTGGAGAAACGCACAAGCTACGAGTGTTTACGTGCACATGCTTACAAGTTTTGACTTGCACCGAGGTGTCACACTGCTGATCATTTCTGTGCTATTTCCTCAAATTTGGTAGGTGGCATACTTACAGTACAGCCAATCAGTGAATCAATAAATAATGAAGCCTGCATATTAAGAAAAGTTTAACAAATAAGTGCTCATAATGAAAGTCAGTGTTGTGGCTTTTTTTTCATGGTTTCGCTGGCAGTCTTGCTTTTGATCTGGGAGCTGTTAGGAGCCATTGCACCACAGATGAAAGGAGTTAGAAAATTCCATATCATAATGCAGTTAGATCAGTAATTCATGGAGCAGGTAATTCACAATGACTTGCCAGTCCTTTGATTGCACACGGTTTATGACTATTAGCAGTTTCCCCTTTCAAATTTGTATGCTTCCATACTTCCTTTCTGACCTCTTTTTCATCATTTATAGTCCAATTTGGTAGTGAAAAAACATAACTGGTGCTCAAGTGCATGGCTGTCATTCAAACCCCAATGCGTTACTGAGCAGTTTGACATTTGTGACTATGAAAAAAAAAACATTAAGCAGGTGTACAGAACACTAACCAGGTCCCTCAAACAATGCTTTATGGGATTCACAACTTGCCTCTAGGCTATAAACCTGATTCAGCCTGAGTTTTCAAGGTAGATTTAATCTTGATATTTACGCTCCCAAACGTATCTTGCATTAGAACATAATTGCAATATAAATGACACAAACACATTTTGAATGGAATGTCATGCGAAAAGAAGTGTTACCGTAAGAGCTTTGCAATGACATGTGTTCTTTGAGGTTTAACAATTATCTGTCCTCAGTTTGTAAAATCAAGGGCTGCATCCTCAGCTTCAGTAAATTGGTTTGCACAGAGGGGTCCTGGCTCTAACATTTTCTTAGTAGAAGGATAAGGGAGTAAGGTTCAAATTAAAAGAAACCAAAAGAAATACCGTTTAATCACTTTTAACGTAGTCATCTGCTATACAGGTGTGCACATATCACATTTTATTTCAGTTATACTTACCAGGTTTCTGGGAACTGATGTTGTAGCTTTACAAAGGTAAAGCGATTCCTACAAGTTGGATGAATAACATCAAGTAAATCTGTTAAAAGAAGTTACTGCTTTGTCTCTAAAGGACTAATATAATGTTCAAGTTGCTGAAAAAGGGGCCCTAAAAAAAAGAATTGCAAACATTTAAGTAGTCAAGTAGGAATAAGAACTGTGGGTCTGAGAACAAAACGATTCTCTAAGGTGCTCAATTAAAATAATCTTTTTCTAGATATGAACATAAAAAACACGCATAAAGTCCTTCCATGGTATGCCTCCCAGCTTCCAGTAGTCAGTGGGTTAGGGACTTCCTTCGCCAGAGGTGCATCCGGATCACTGTGCTTAATAGCCACTGATAGACATATCCTTCATGAATTAGTCTAATCTCCTTTTGAACCCTGTTACACTTTTGGCTTCTGCAGCATCCTGTGGTAATGAGTTCCATGATTTAATTGTGCATTGTAATGAAAAGTGCTTCCTTTTGTTTGCCTGAAAATTGCTGCTTAAAGATGTAAGTGGGAGCACTTGGCTACTGGATCTGCTCTCTTTTGTTTAGTAGATGGAGCTGGTTAGTCTGTTCACAGCCTTAACTAGGGTTTTGTTTCTTAAGATGGTAAAGTCCATAGCCGATAGGAGGTAGGAAATGACATTCTGAGATTGCTTCAGTACTGATGCCTTTAACGTACAAATAGCAGAATATACAGGTAAGTCAATTGCGAGTACTTTATTTTGACATCATGCCTGGGGCTGGTATTCCACTTGTGAATAGGAAAGCAGTAGTGCCACAGGACGACTCTGATAATCGTTTTCAACACAGGCAAACGAAGAGACATATGTACGTATATTATCAGACTGTTTTGAAAGTGATGTGTGCTCACTGCCCTTCGTGTAGCACTTTTTGCAGAAATGTAGAGAGACGACTTTGTGGGGAAAATGTGGTAAGTGCATGGAAAGCGTGGAAAAAATCACTTAAACCTGTTTGGAAAGTGAGCACTGGCAGCAGCTTATGAGCAAAAACGGAGAGAAGAAAGTGGACATTTGACTCCTTATCTACCTTTCTCCTCCTCTGGTTTAGATAGGTTTGCTAGATGGTGTCTATGCCCTTCATGAAATGGCTAACACATGGACAATCCTACACCAGCAACAGAAATTGTGAGTCAGCTTATGCATTTCACTGCTTGTGTGATGATATGAATTTCTCTTTGCCTTATTTTCATGCTTTCCAAGAAACAAAAAGTTTTGTTCAACTTTGTGGGGAAAAAACTGTTCTGTTTTCTGAATACAGGATGTTTTTCAGTTTCAATTGAAGGCTTCCCCAGGTTTGCCTTTTTCTTCCTCTATTAACTTGGCAAAAATTAAAAGAAGAAAGAAGAAACACACAGTCAAAAATCTTAAATTTAAAATTCAAAAAAATGGAATGTGACAAATATTTATATATTAGTCTAGAATCTATTTAAAACAAAGCACAAAAGTTTACTGAAACAGGGCATTTCAATAATTTTTGGAGAAATTATCCACAACATAGATTTTTCTCTTTTTTAATATATGCCTTCCAAATGTATATGATTTAATCAGAATAATTTTTACTAAATAATTTTTTCCTTCTCTATCCAGCTTCTTTTCCCCACCCTGCCCCAGGTTGCTATGCTCTCTGCTGTATTTTGTTCTTTCCTTTTTTTCTCAGTACCACTCATTTTTGCTCATAGGCCTACCAAAAATTCAACCTTGACTCTTGGTCTGCCCATGTCAAAGCCTTGTTGAACAAGCTGGGTGAAGCTCACTAGGTACAGATTGAAACAAGCCCCAGTTTGTTCATAACTTGAGACGGAAATAAACCCTGTGGGGTTTTTAAATTTTTTTTCCTCTTCTTACCTGATTTCCTATTTAGGAGGGTGTAAGCTCACTGACTGCTACTGTTAGAAGATTCTTAAATTTTTCTGCTCTTCAAAGCAAGTAATATTTGTTTTCTTAATGTTTACACATATCCTAGCACAGCAAGGCCCAAGTCCTTACTAGTGTTTGACGCTTCCACAGAAGAGTAAGAGGATGGGTAATTTTAGGGAGACCTTGGTGCTTTAGAATTTTTTTCTACTCCACTAAACCAGTTTTTGGGGGCTGATGGTGGTGGGTCAGAACTGGAACAGATGAGTAATGAGCTGCACAGAGAGCTCATCAGCTCCCTATCCTGGACTCCTCTTCTGTGGAAATTAACTCTTTTAGGCAGTGAAATCTCTGATAAATATCAGCTACCTGAAGGCCTTCAGGTTACTGACATAGCACAGTTAAAATTTGGCTCTGGATAAGAAAGAGACCATCTTCAGGATATAAACAATTGGCATCCTATTAAATCTACTTACTGTTTATATTACTTTAGGGGATATTTTCAGGATTGTCTTCTAACAGGAAAGTTGGGGTTTTCAATGAATTATATGAAATTAAAATCAAACTATTATAGCCTTGCTAGCTGAAACAAGTAAACAACAAAAGGAGATCTTCTGCAATATTCTCCTTTTTTCTTCTGGCTTATTCTCCAACTTTGACTGGTCTTGCAGAGTTGATGATGAACATATTGATGAACATCTTTGAATCTGAATCTACAGGTTTTTTTCTGAGACAGAGCAGAATCTTGAGAGCCAGAGCTATTCAGAATTTATCTTAAAAAGCTGGTACTATTTAGACTTCAACTTAAAACAACTTCAGTGTTCCAGCAAAACAGATGATTTGAGGTTTTAATATGAAGACTAACAAGACTGATTCTATTATAAAATGAGAGTTGAAAAAAAAGGTAAGCAGTATCTTTTTTCTGAGGTACAGGAAACTTTTACTTGGTTTAACAGAGCAACGGTACACTCTTGAGAAAAAAATGCCTTTGTTCGTGGCCTGTAGCTTAGCAAGCTTCAAGAAAAATATTTCCTAAGCCTAAAATTTAATTTTTTTTTTTTTTAAGGTAAAAAAACCTAGAAGGCCTAGTCTTCTGTTCAGGGTATTTGGCTGCTCCTTGCAGGTGTTTGGGTTTTTAAATATTTGGGCAGAACACCAATAATTTGGTTTACAGATTCCAGTGTTGTCCAGTTTCCTGCACGTTATTGCAATGTGGAACAATGACATTATAACAACCCACGTCTGCTATTAACCTTCTTCCCCTGTCCCCCCACCCCCTTGGTCTTTTCAGACTGCATGTCTCTTTGCAAAACACTGAAATGTGCCTTGGCCGGTTACCTCAGCTGTTTACCCAAGTAGCTACAGGACATCTGTTTCAAGATAGGTTACAGGCACATCACATTTCACCTTCCTGAAGGGGAAGAGGACAGGAAACTTAATTTTGAAGTTCAGCATTGCCAAAGCTTTCTGATTTCCATAAAGATGCCAGACAGTGACATCATATCTACCACGTGTCCCTTTGCTTTATGGCTGGAACTTCATTGCATGGTGGAAATGTTGCAGAAGAACGATTGATCTTGACTTTCACCAGTGCTGTACTAAGCAAAAGTAACAAATGGTGTCATTGCTGAAGCCTGTGAAAAAATATTTGTAGTCATGGTTGTAGCTGGAGCCAAAGTCAGAGGCACTGAACCAGAACCTACATAGAACCCAAACTTTTCCAAGGTCACACATTATTTTATTTATTTGTTTTAACTCGACCAAGTAGGGTTTTGATCATTTAACCATGATCCCCGTTCATAACAGTCCTGTGGGTTTGCAAGAACACAACTCCTCAGTGATAAGCTTCCCTGGAATTGAATGCAGGCCGCTTGCCGCAGGGATGTGTTCTCAACTGAATGGTGCGTGTTGGAAGTGATTAATAGTGATTTTAATCATATCATGGCAAGTACTGTAGCACCTAGATACACGGGGTTTTTTTCAGTCCCACTTCTCAGCCACTCAGTCTGTATAAAGATGTGGCTGTGTTCTGCTCAACACCTGACACGTGCTTCTCAGAAATGGCTCCATTTCAAATGTAAGTGAAGTGATGCCTGTACAGAAGGCCTAATTTACAAAATTACTGAACCCTCACATTTCTAATGCAAGTCAAGATGAGTCGTTGCTCAAAACCCCTTCCTGGACATTTCTGTCTTGTAGTGGCGGTTCTTCGGGTAGAAAATGGCTACATGGTACATATATGTTATCACATTTTTATTCTTTATGCTAAATCACAGTGCGACTCCTAATGAAAAAAAGAACGAGGAATAGTGCAACTTGTAAAATAAAGCTTTCGCTAAGCACTGTAAGTCTTCCCAGCTTTATAAGAAAAGCTGCCATGAGCCATCTTTTTAATAACTTTAGGAAATATTATGTTACAAATGTTACAAACATATATAAAGGCAAACTAAATATTATGTCAAAGTTAAGCATCTGACTTTTTTAACCTCAAAACTGAAGACGCTTTAACCAACCTGCGTTCATAAAAGAAATGTTGATAGACCCTTAACTCTTGTGAAGCCAGTGATTACAGGCATAAAGAAAAGAAACAACACATTCTGAAATGTGTTACAATAAAGCTACATACCACACAGTTCATAGATTTGTAAGATTTAGATTAAACCAGGATCTTTTCCTGTGTTTATCAACAGCATTAAAAAAACCCCAAACCAACAGTAAGCGAACTTGGAATACCACAAACCAATCAATAAAGTTTAAAAGCTCCAGTGAATCTAACCTATAACAGGTCCTTGTTTGGAGAACATGCTCAAGAAACACATGTGCCTTTAAGAGGTCTTGAAAGAATTTACACCCATGGACCATTACCATTTCCAAACACCCTGCAGCTTTACCAGCCCAACATGTGCTGACTGTATATCACCATGACCCTTTCACTAAAGCTCTTTTGACTGGAGTGCTTTTAATACCCACTTTCTCAGCTGAGCTCAGGAGTGATTTGTTTTACATGCCACATTAATCCTTTCCACATTTTCTGGATGAGGCAACCACCATTCCACTTGTGAGGTGTTTCTAAAACATAGTTATAGGAATAAAGCAGCAGGGTCCCAGACTTGACAACTTCCCTTCGGGCGGCTGACAAAGTGGGCTATCGTGGCTGGTGTTGGAGCTAGCAGTTGTGCCCGGCAGCGAGGGTGGGCTGCTCTCCACGGTTAGTCGGAGGCCCAATTATTGTTGGCAATTCAGCCACAATTAAAACCCTGTAGGGATCTTCGTAGATTTAATGTCCAATGAATACTGATGCAGATTAATAAAATCCAGCGCGTCTTTTATAAGCTTAAGATGAAATGCAACAGAGAGAAGCAGAACTGAAAGTATAAATCGCAGCTCCGTAAAACCCAAGAAGTTTATGCCTCACACCTACATGATTGGAGGAAAAGAGCTTTTTATAAATGGGCAATTAGTGTTCAGTGTACTGGCTTTTATTATGTGGTAATTTTACAGTTTTCACTTTAAAGACACCCCCAAAAAAATCAAAGGCCAAATGAATTTCTGTTGTATGCATTTATGAGCTTTCTGCATTTATAATGTTAGCTCAATGTTACTAATGTAGGGTTTTGAAAATTTAGTGTTGTCAACAAGGCTAACAGAGTGGACCAACCAATTATAAAACTGTTTTTACATGTCAGCGCTGTGCACATTTTATTAACAAGTTAGTATTATACTCCATTTTTTATGTGTTAAATCGAACTGTACAAGTAACTGGAGGACTAAAATTATGTTTCTACCCAATTTAATTTATTGCTCTTCCCCCATAAATTTTACTTGCAAGTTCAATGGTCTGAGTTGAACTATAAATTAGAGTGAGGTGAGTCTTATATATAACTTGATTTTCTCTGGTAATTTCTGAGTGAAGTATCTGAATCCACATGCCTGTCTACAATTGTCTTTACAGCAAACTATAGCACCACAATGAAAAAAAAGCTGTGGCTAATTAAATTTTCTGTTAAAGGCTTTTACAGTCATACACCAGCCTATTCAACAAAACTTCAAACAACAAAAGTAGCTTCATGAGTACTAACGTGCAACCATTCATACTGTGTGGCAGGTGTCACCAGGTGGTGCCATTTCAATCTTCCAGACTCTTTTTTAAAAAAAATTTATTTTATTTAAGCATGCAAGTAAACATTCATTCATGGGAAGATACACTCATTTTTCTAATTTGCATTGTATATGGTTGTATGTGAAAGGAGCTGTTTTACCACAAGGCAAGTCTGCTATTTGCCTTGATCTTGTATTAAAATCTGTTCTTCAGGTTGAATTGTTGCTTGTAATCCCAATTTTAGTGATGAGCTGAGATTCCTGAACAAAGGAATTGCTTGCACACTGTTTGATTATCTCTGTTCCAGGACTTATTTATACGTGTAAGTAAAACAAGTTATACTTAGAATATAACCAGGGGCCATGTATCTGATTCCCCTGATGTGCCAAAACATCTGCAACTGCTCTGCAGGGGGACAACAATGATGTCTACACAAATCTTCTTTAATTTGCAATGAGATATTTATTGATCTGACTTTTCAGATGTGCTAATTACCTGCAGCTGGGAGCTGTGGGCACCCGGCATTTTTACAGGTCTCAGGGTTGTGGCCTGCCCACTCTTCTTGGCATCAAGTAGGACCCGTCTGCCAGCTTCACCAGCTGTACATTAAGACCTTGTTGACAGTACTTTTTCAGTGTTTTTTTTCTTAACTGACTGTATGCTGGTGGAAAGATCAGTAGCACAGAAACATCAGCGTATCTTCTTCACATTTTCTTCTTGAGAGAGGACCGTAGTTCTGTTAAGGAAGAGGAAAAGCATTTAGAAGCCATGTCAGAAGTCCTTCCTTGCGCATTTAATCTAGATTCAGTATTACAGGTATAGAAGCTCTGTCTTCCCACTCTGTCTGACTGGCTATTTCAAATAGTTCTTGAAGCACCTGGGGAAGGAGAGGTACAGCTGAGCCACTGTTTGTTGCCAGTAGGACAATGCAGAGGGCAGTGTGAAGTAGCCACGAAATAAATTTTGTTGTCATTGAGGAATTATAGAATCTAATGAAGAAGAGAGAGAATCCACCACTTACGACACTTTCCACCACCATTCCCCCAGCACACGGACCACGTTGCAAACATGTGACCTGAGTGTGAACATTCACTCCATGAGGCCAATCCTGACATGTTCTACCAAAAGCCCAAGAGCTCTCTGAGTCATTCTCACCAAGCTTAGGTTGTGTTTGAGCCTCTTCCTAACGCTCTGCATTTGGGGAAGACTGCACGTGCCACAGCAGCCTGCACCCCAGAAGGAAAAGGGTCGCTTTTCATGGAATAAGCATCCAGCTGGATATTGCCAGCCACACAGCAGCTGCATTTCCTGAAGGGTACCCTCTATGGTACCCTCTAAAGACTTGATTCTTCTCAAACAGAAAACAAGAGAAGTTCTGGCAATGATTCCTGTGGGAACAGGATAGACTGTATGGCCCTTGGGTCACCATGCTCCTTACAGTTATCCATGTGTTGAACTGGACTTCCTCAGGCAGGCTCCAGGAAGGCCGGCACAACTCTGCAGTACAGCGGCACTGTGCAGAGAGAGGCAAGGCAAGCTAGTGGAGCTCCAGCCGTATGCCGTTATGTCCACAGTACTCAGCCTTGTTCACTTACTCAACTTACACGGAGCATTGCAGCGATACAGCAAGAGTCTCACTGGTCTTGGAGCTGCCTGGTTCAACATGAACTTGGCTTGTCCTTTCAGAGCACAGCCGTTTCCCTCAGCCCTTTAGAATCACAGAATCATAGAATCACTTGGGCTGGAAGAGACCTTCAAGATCATTGAGTTCAACCATAAACCTACGCTGCCAAAACCACCCCTAAACCATGTCCCTCAGCACCACGTCTACCAGTCTTTTAAATACCTCCAGGGATGGTGATTCCACCACTTCCCTGGGCAGCCTGTTCCAATGCTTGATAACCCTTTCGGTAAAGAAATTTTTCCTAATATCCAAACTAAACCTCCCCTGGCACAACTTGAGGCCATTTCCTCTTGTCCTGTCGCTTGTTACTTGGGAGAAGAGACTGACCCCCACCTCGCTACAACCTCCTTTCAGGTAGTTGTAGCGAGTGATAAGGTCTCCCCTCAACCTTCTCTTCCCCAGACTAAACAATCCCAACTCTCTCAGCTGCTCCTCATAAGACTTGTTCTCTAGACCCCTCACCAGCTTCACTGAACTTCTCTGGACACGAGTGTTGATGTGCACTGGTTTGACCACTATTCCTGTTCCCACATCTGTACCTTTGGCTTTTAAGGAATAATTAAATTCCCTGAGTTTCCACTGAGTTTTCTTTCTTATTAAAGATTTCATATACATAGTGGTGGGGGAACCTGTGAAAAGTCCAACGTGTTGAAATTATTTGTAGCCACCTATATCATGATAACATCCCTTACTGTATGTCACAGAAAATGAGTCACAGAAAATACTGCGCTGTAAATATTATCCAGACAATTAGCTTTTCAAGATGATGGTCTCGACTATCTGATACAAATGAAAACTGTGATTCCTTTAGCAAGACGGCTTCCTGAAGCTTTGAGTGTATGCGTGTTGGGTTTTTTTAATATCTACCCCAAAATGGGAACATTTTAGTAAACAACTTGTTTTGTAGAGCAAACAGAAACATACTTTCATCTGCTCATCTTTTGAAATTATTACTTATGGGTTTGGATTGCTTTTATTTTCATTGTTTTCAGTAGCCATTTAATAAGAGCTTTCTAATTGTACCTCAGGATACAGATTTTCGTTGTGAAGAAGACAACTGGAAAAAACCAACCCTGAGCTTTTTAAAAACCTCAGATAGCTTTTGATCACTTTTAAGATCCCATACTTGCAAAATTCTTTTCTATGCCAGTGCAAAAATCAACTCAGCTGTATTTTGTGTTGGTATATAGTCTGAGCCACAAAAATTGCCTACTTCTCTTTTGCCTTTGGGCAATTTTTCAATCTTAACTAAACCAAGTCCATAATGTACGCCTGCTGGCCAACATTCCAGGTAAATGAATAGCTTTTAAGGAAAAATGATGTTGTTTTTCAAAAGCTTGACATTTTTAAAATACAAGTCCAGAATTGAAACCTTCAATAATTTTTCCATGCCTATATGTTGCAAGCAGAAAAATGTTACACAAATGAATACATCTGGGATTATTTTCAAGCTGTTATTTCCCACTAGGGAAAATATTTAGAAATAAGGCTCAATTTTTTTGTGCTGAAACTACAAAGAGGCCAGCCATCTTGATGCTTTTCCAGATTTTTTTAATGGTTTTCCTGATATTGTATAGTGACTTTACTGCCCTGTTTTGTATGCCCTTATATTCACCAATAGGAAGCATTTATGTTGGGCTTATTCCAGTTTTTAAATCTGTTTTGTGGCATTTATGGCCTAAAGCTAATAAGGACATTCAGTATTTTCTTGTAAAATATTGAAAATACCTTTTACCATGAAAATAAAGGGGAAATGTTTTTAAAATTAAAAAAAAAAAAAAGAAAAAAAGTGGCCTAACCGAAGGCAGGAACCACCTTCATTTTAAACGTGGGCAGGCTTTGCCGTAGTGGCAAAGTGCTGTTTCCTAGGCATCAGGGAACCCGCAGAAACTCCTCAAGCCCAGAAAGAGCCTCCTAGCTGACCTCAGCTCGCTGGACATCAGAGGACAGACCAATGAAGGTTTGGCAGGACCCAGGTACAATGTAGTACTACTGGATCAAGCCAGGTGGAAAACTTTTCATGAAATGGATCTTTATAAAAATGCCAATGGGTTGAAAATGAAACTTCCCCACAGAAAAGGGTTTGGATGCAGTTTTTGACATGAAAAATCTGGAAGAATTTTTCATTGATCAAAACTTTCCATTTTTATTCTCTTTAAAAAATAGCGTCCTGGTTCTCTGGCTTGGGATTACTTCGCATTTTGGAAAACAAACCAACTGAAGCATAAAAAAATGTAAATAGTCTCTCACATTAAATCTTTTAGGATGAGGTAAGTACAATGCTGCTTAGGAGAAGGCTTTTAGTTAAAGAAATATCTCAGGATTTCAACTTTTGTTTTCTTACACAGTTTCTTTTTCCTCCGAATTGTGAACGTTGTTCTGGAGCAGAAACCTGGTTCCCGCCCAGTGTGCGTCCAGTGCTTTCTGGGACTTGTGTAAGGGCACGACCATTATGCCCATTTTAGACTGGAAGCTGAGGCATAGAGCTGCCTTGCTAACCAGGTCAGTGGCAGAATTTATCACCCCTGAACCCCATTTTTACATGCAAATATTAGCCAGCGCTGGCCAGGTGATGCTCAGGACCTGTCCTGCTCCCTGCTGCGTAAATGCATTGCAATCCAGTACTCAAGCAGCAGCGCTTCCTCTCAGCTTATGTTTTCTCTGTATAATAGAGGGTTAATTTGAATAAATGTCTTATTTACATTCGCAACTGTAAAAAATTGCCTACCAAGACCCTAGGTGCCCCAGCATGCTTCTCGGTGAAATCACGGTAACATTGAAATCATTATTCTGACAGGAACCCAGCCAGCCAGACGCCTACAGAAGCGCTTTTCCTCTCCTTCGCTCTGGGAAGCACGGCCCACAGCCCTCTCCAGAAAGCTCTCCAGCTCCCATTCATTTATTTATTTGCTGCATCGCCAGGTCACTAAATCCTGGTTTCTGCGGCCCGGGGCGGGGGGAGCGAGCTGCCGGGGCGGCGCGGCGGCGGGGAGACCCTGCCAGCTGCCCCCTCCTGCGGAGCCAGCGGTGGACGGGGAGGAAGGGGGGAGGCAGCTGCAGCTGGAGTTGAGCCCTCTCCCCGGGGAAGGGGGGCCATCGCCACACATCCGACACCACCAGGGCTTCCTGGCCAGCCACCTCGTCCCAGTGTTTACAAGGAATTGCATGTACTTTAGAGGAAAATGGGACAGTGCTGGCCTGCCTCCGCACCGGTCTGCTCCTGCTGCTTCATGGGGGATGTGTAGGATTTGGGTAGAATCGGAGCTTTTTTAAATTTTTAATTTCAAGTGTCATTGCACTGCACTATAGGAAAAGGAAGAAGAAAAATACGTCTACAATGAACATCACTCTGAGAGTCACATAACCTACAAGGCATTGCTAGCCAGTAGCTAATTATTACCTAGCTCTCCTCCCACCCCTGCTTATTAGGAAAGTTTAGATATTAGTTCCCGTTTGCTGTTCAGAATAGCACAGATGGAAGGAAATGAATATGCCATTTGCTTTGTGTGACCTCAGGGGAGCGGAGCAAAAAATGGATGTGAAAACACTGCCAGAATGCTGAAAGTTATATTCTCTCATTCATTAGTTTTCCTGCTTCTCTATTCCATATGCCCTCCTTTCCTTCAGCTCCATGGAAAAGTATCGACGAGCCAAACGAGTAATACAATTAGAGCTTATGTATGACCTGAATGGTGTATGTGGCTTGACTGGCCTGTTAGCCAGGGCGGCTGCCGCGCTTCCAGAACTGCTGAGAATAGCACAGACTTTGGGCATGCAAGTCCGCAACTCTCTTACTCTCCGAAACCTCTTTTGAGGTATTATTTGTGGATTAGTACATGTGAATGGTTCAATACAGCAAGAAGTCACAATGAATAAACAGAAGGGACCAGATTCTTCATACGGATGTACACATGGTTCTCATTTTAAGGCCTGAACCAATCCACTTAAGTTAATGTAAATCCTTCTCTTGACTTCAATGGGAATCTAGCCTTTCTGGCTAGCTCTAGTAAAGGACTTAGGCACCTAAGGCAGGATGTAGGTGGAACAGTATCCAAAAGTGCTCTCCAGAAACCCATGCTTGGCTGCTGCCTAATCCTGGAGGCGCCTAGCCTCGCGAGGCACCTCCCTTTTCGATTTGAAAGTTCTGTAGGTGACAATAGTTGTCCAGATCGGCCTGGTCTGAGCAGCTCATCAGTTAGTTCTTTCCTCAGACTGGTCTAAAGCCAGGAACTAAGCAGAAGACGCCTGAGACTTTTGAGGGCCACATCTGGTAGGCGTTTTCAGAGCATCCTAGCATACACTGATGGATCAAATGCTCTTCATATCACTCTGCTTTAGTACTAATATGCCAAAAGGCATTTATTCAAAACCAAATCTGAGAAGAACAGAAGGCTACTTTTTTGTGAAGACAGAAAGAGTAATTTGATGTAGATTGGAAATATGTTTAATTATTCAAGGTATCTTCACATCCCTTTTTTATTTTCCTATGCATTTAAAGGGAATTTTTAACTCAACTTTGGGGTGAAAAATAGTCACCTTATCCCTGGGGTCATGCCTAGGAATGCCCACACTCCCTAAATCACGTTGAATGGCATCTATGTCAAATGATTAAATCTGGACATTTTCTTTCCACGTCTAAGTTTGAAAAGAAAACCTCCAGTCTATATTAAGATTGCAACTTACAGACAAAAAGGCACACGATTTGCAGAAGTAGGCTGCTTTTTACACAGGTAAAGCATGGTGCTTTTGAGGCACGGAGGAATGCTGTGTGTTACATGAACACTGCAAGGTGGAAGTGTTAACTCTGTGTCAGACATTTGGCAAAACAGAAATATAGCAACAGAAATAGAACATTTTCAACACATCCTGCTTTGAAAATAAAATAACTTGGCTTCTTAGTGGTATTTTTTCATTAAAATAGGGGCTTTGCTGCAGCATTTATGTGTCAGGAGGAGCCCATTAGTCTACGATGATATTCTTTTTCCATTGACATTATCTTTTAATTATATCATTCTGAGCCACATCGCTAGTGGAGGATCGATTTTTACAGCCCAGTTTACATATCGCTTCAGCATCTAATCCTGAGGAGGTGTTACACACTTTGAGGTTTCTGCTTCCCTTTTTTAAAATAATTTGGAACTCATGACTGCTTAAAAAGGCATCAACAAAGGTGCCTGTCTTTCCTTTGAAGTCATTTTTTGCGGAAATCACAGTCACTGACCAAAAGGTTTCAAAAGATTAAATTGTGCTTATTTTACGACATTTTAAAACAGCAGGGTTAAATGCTGGGCCAGCTGCCAGGCAGTCAGCAGCACCCATACTTTCATGTTCAGCAGCCAGACACATCTACAGCAGTTATTTCTGAGTAGTTATTCCTGAAATATGTCACTCAGAACAGCAGAGGGGTTTTAAGATTTGTGTGCTTTGATGACGGGCTAATGAAAATGTATTTTATATATAAGCCAAGAGTGTAATGAATTTCAGAGTTTAAAAAAAAAAAAAAGAAGAATGTAGTGGGCAAATTAGATATTCGTAATTCTCTTTGTCAACACTGGCTTCTCCTTATGGTTGGAATCAACTTGGAGAGCCACAAAATCACGGATATTGGACACTCATGTCCCATAGTGCATTATCTACATGTGGCAAAACACTTCTCTTTGCTGCTCGCTCCCCCATACAGGGGCTGTAATGGACTGAGGGCCAGTTTAAACTCCCAGAACTGTTCTGAAAGGGAGACATAAATCTTGACATCATCTTTGATGAGGAACCAGAGGAAAGGGACGACACTCACGCACTGTCCTGAGCAGCAGCACTGTGGGCTTAGTAGATCTTTTTTGAAGTTCAGCTCTGTTGCAGTCAGGAAGTGATCTGCTCCATTTTATAAATTTTCATTCTGGTCTTTTCTTTCTAATCCTCCTGTGCTGCCTGGTTTCCCTTGGCTTGGTGTGGTTTGTTGTTTTTTTTTCATCTGCCTTTTTCCATTTCGAGGACTTGCGGGCCAGACTCTCTGTGCTGGTTTCCGTCACTTTGTATTGTGCAGGTGTTGCAGAGCGCTGGCTTAACCGGCCCCTGGGGGATGCTCCCTGCACGGGGAGCTGTGCGGCCAGCGCCAGGCGGTATAAACAGCCCTTGTGCCAATTCTTCTCCCATGCTGGCACAGGCAGTGACGGAGAGACTCACAGAAGCAGATCAGAGTGTTTTTGGCTCTTAATGGGTACATCTCGAGGGCTGAAATGAGCTGGGATTAGGGTGTGCTTGGGACTACATAAACTTATCTTAGTTCTGCTGTGGCTCAGGCTGACATAGGAGCAGCCGCCGAGCTGTGTGACCATAAGCGGCTCCCCATCTCCTGCTCTGAGTGGATCTTGGCACAAGGCAGAATATGGGCCTTTTATTCTTGTCCTGCTGGCTGGATGAAACCCCACTGTCTACAGATCAAAGGGGTTTGATGGACTGCCAAAAATAGTAACCTATACGTAAAACATGTGCTCCATTTATAGCGATCATTTGGAAAGTTTCCTGCTACTGCAGAAATGCAGATTACATTGATTTACTGTCCAGTACTGCAAAATACTGAGAGGCTTTTCAATGACTTCTATTGTATGCATTTGCAGAAAGGCTGGGGAGATTTCTTCTTCCTTCCTTCCTTTCCCCTTTGGTATATAATACATAATCATGTGAAGTACATCTTTCTGAGTTTTTGCATAGCTTTAGTGAAGTGGGTTAATGTCTACTCTACACTTTGAAAGACGTTGTCACCTGTGCTGATGTCTTAGCCTTTGAAAAATGAAGTGTTTCTTCTTTTGATGTAAAGAAGATCTCTCTGGTATTTATGGAATCATATTATTTTACCTCTCAAGCCTACAGGCTTTCTGTTAGCTGTGGAGTATGTCCTGCATGTTGTTTTCAGGCACTTCAGTGTTTTTTGTGGGAACAGAGCAACGCTTAACGTAGCAATCAAACGGGAAGGTACACATGAGCACAGCCACCCTTGTGTTTTGAACACAGGTCTGAATCCGCGCTCGAGCCTCTCTGAGCTGTGGCCGACACATCCTTGCCAATCCCCATCTATGCTCTGTTGAACAAAAAAGGCTACTTTCAGGGTCCTTCCTAGAAGAATCTTAATACCACTGAGCAGGCACAAAGGTGCTGCACTTACAGGCAGCCTGAGCTCAGGTTGTTATTACAAGGAAGACGTGCCACATCGGGCAGCGTAAAGTGACGCGGACGCTTAGAAGTAAATCAGGGAGTGACTAAAACAGTGCTAAGTCCTCTGCCGGGCCGACCTACACAGATCTAGTCTCTGCGCTAACCAAACAGGATTTGATATCTAGTTTACAAACAAGGCTGGAAAGAAAGAAGAGCATCTGTAGCTTTTCTGACTGATAAGAAGGCTTGTTATGCCATGTATTCATACACGTATTGTGAGAAGAGTACATGTACTGAAAAGTTCACTGATATTAGAAGAGAATAAAAGCTCAAGAAAGGAGCTGTGACAGTAACCAGTGGCCTACCACCTTTCAGCCTGTTTGCAAACAGTTACCCTCTTTGGTGGATGATAAAGGTGACGAACTTGGCCTTCATTTCATGACTCATATTAAGGAAGGATGTCATAATTTTCTCTCCAATAACTGATATAGCCAACAATATTCAGAAATGCCTCTTTTCCCTTCCCTGTTTTATTTTTCGAAATCCTTTTGCTTCAGACCCTAGCTGCTAATAGGCACCATAAGAGTTAATTATTCTATCTCTGGATACTATTAAATTCACCCCAATTCACTCCTCTGCTTCCCGTCTGTTAACGTCCTAAGGATCAAAGCTCAATATAACTATTTTAGGCCAGGAGTTCAAAATGCTACCATTCATATTATAACTTAACAGGAAAGCATGAGTTACTTTTCCTCCTAATAAATCATATCTTTTTGAGTTATGTTTGGGGTTTTTTGTTGTTTGTTTGCTTTTAACCGAAGAATTAATTCAGTTTTTCCTATTTTATAGCCCTGGGATCCTAATGTCAAATTATTACATCTATTCTTCATACATATGCTTACATACATATGTATGTATTCTTTTACATATTACATGTAATACGTAATATTATGTAATATTACCTATTACATTATATATTCTTCATACATATGCTTATGTACAAAAGCACAATCTGCTTTTGTGCATCCCGTATGTGTCGATTATTTGCGGCAGAAAAAAATAAAACTAAAAATACCAAATCAGAAAAGGGTGTACACATTTCAGAAAGAAACGTGGGGTTTAGAACGGCAGAAAACAAAGAGCACCTTTCCTTGGCTATTTTTCCTGTACTCGTGAATTACAAAGACATTTTTTCTCTCAGATCTCCGCTGAATTCCTAGCAAGTGTTCCTAATAGCCACTCCATTTGCAACCTGAAGATTTTTGCACGGAAGGGGTTGTTTTAATTAGCTTTTAAATGCCATATCCTCAGCAATGGCTTTCAGAAGTTTCTGCCTTCTCCTCCAAAATGTGCCGGATTCTCCCCTGAGCCCAGCCCGGCCCCAGCGGCGGCCAATCTGCCCGCCATATTGCGCTCCCCTAACGCGTTCCACATTGCGCTCCCCGCGCCGCCGCCGCCGCCGCCGCGCCCCCTGGCGGCCGCGCTCCGCTGCCGCCGCCGCCGCCCGCGGGCCGCCCCGCTGCTTCCGGCTCGGATGGCTCCCTGCGGCCCTGGAGCCACCCCGCATCCGCGCCCGGGAGCCACGGCCTCTTTCTGCCCGGAGGGAGCGCGGAGCGTTTGCGTGGCGCCGCGCCGCTTCGGCCTGGTGAAGGTGGTGGGGAGGAGAAGAGGAGCGCCACGCCAGCAGTCACGCCGCCGGCACAACGGCCCCCGCAGGGCCTGAGGGTGAAAGAACTCGATGGTTTCGTTTAAGTGGCAGCCCCCAAGTACCTATTTTCATCTTTTCGTTCTAAAAAGCACGTTAAAAGCCCAGGCTCTGTGCTTGCCTGCCTGTAACGCGCCAACCTTGGTGTCAGCGGCGCGAGTGCTTCCTCAGAAGAACACGGCCCTGGAGCAGGAGTGTAAGCCGAGAGACTGCAAATGCCCAGTTAGTGATTCTCTGCTGCTCGCGAGGTATTTATCCGTGTCAAATACTTACCTAAGTTATGTTGTTTATGAAAAGACCTCAAATAGCTTTCCTCTCGCCTCATACAAAATGCCCTCAGGTGGAAGTCGAACGCTTGACAGAAGTAAACGTGCGCTTTTGGGGCAGGGCTGTTCAAAGCGCGTAGCATGGCTGGCACTGGCTCCCGCTCAGGGGCTGACGTGTCCTCCTCCGCAGCTCACCGCGCCGGCCTCCCTCCCCTCCCGCTTCCACCCGTGCCACCAACCCTTTCCTTTCCCCCTTTTAAGTTGATGCCTGGGGCGCTTTATTAGCCATTTAGCCCTACTCAGCTGTACAGCCTGAAGAATGCGTATTCCTCCTTCTGCACAGCATTGTCTTTATCAGGAAAATTTAGCTGCAGCTTGACATTCAGAGGGGTGAAGAGATGACGGGAGAGGGGAATAACCCACGACAGCTGTGTGTATTCTGACTGCTCATTTAAGCAAAGGCAAGGAGAGCAGCCTGGCTGCAAGAGATAAAATATTACAGGCTATATCATAAGGCTTGGCTATGAACATAGGTACACAATGCTTCTTTCACAGGATTCCTGCTGTAAACTTTGTCCTTTACTGGGTGATTCAATCCTCTATAATGAAAAAGTTGCCCCACTCTGAACTTTCCTGACTTTTTTTTTCCTTCCAAAGAATAGTAATAGCAGAGACCAAAACAAAAGGCAGCAGAAAATATACTCCAGCCTCTGTTAAAAGAATCTTTCTTTCTTGGAAAATGAAAAGACATGGTACCACTGGGATCAGCCATTCAAAGGATCTGAAACGTTGCCATAGCCCCCACAGCTGCTACAGAAATGCATTTGCTGCAGCGCTGCGTTCTCTGTATGGTTAATTCACACTTACCTGGCAGGTGACCTATCCAGCTTGTGGACAGACAGGGCAGTGAGTATGAAGACAAGTGACTCCAGAAGCAGTACACCTCTGTATTGTCTGTATTCCCTAGTTCAGAGCGGTGCCATACTAAAACACCAGCTTTTTTTCCTCTCCATCTGATCTGATCTTCTGTGTTGCTGCAATTAAGTGTTGCGCTATGTTTTTGGCTGGTCAGGGTTCCCCACTCGTGTTGTATAGCCCCGGATAACAGAAACCTAACTACAACACAGATGCCGTGCGCCCATGGAAACACCAGGCGATAATTATCTCATTGCTGTTATGTTTCCAAAATTTGCTACTTCTCTCAGAGAGATTATTTAGTTTTTCTGTGGAAATCTCCTTCAATAAGCTTGTCTGCTTTTTTTCTAGACCATTTTTGCAAGGTATGCATGTATCAATGTGTGCGTGCATACAAATTGCTCCCTAAATTCTTAACTAGCTTAGGACACCTTGTGCTCTGGTGAAATCCTGACTGTGCTAGATATGCACAGACTCCTAGAAACTTGCAGGTCCATGTTTTAATGTTGAATGTCATCAAACGGCTTGACAAACATCTATTTTCCGAGTAAAATTATTATATTTTACATACACAGATTCAGGAGACGTGGTAGTAGGTCACCGTGCTTCTAAAGATATAACAAAAACACAACATGAAACCTAGAAAACTGGAAAGCATTCAAGCAACATATCAGTTTATTGCTAAAGCAAGCTCATATTCCAACCAAGATAATATGAAAATCAATATATCCAAGGATCGAAGTCTTTTATTAACTACTGAGTGCTCCGAGACACAGCAACCTGCAAAGCCTTTGTGCAAATTGGGTGCCACGTCTCACTTTTAGAAGTTGAATGTTATTAGTGTGTGATGGATATTAAACAATTCAGTCTAGTAAATACAGAACTGACAGATGCGTACCAGCACGGTAAATTCTAAAAAGGCAGGTGATGCACAAAGAGCCTAGGATATTTATTCCTCAAATATATTGTACTTGATACGTTGTATGATAGCCGTTAGGTATGCTTAAAGAATTACTTTGTAATTGCATTCTCACAGGATGTTCCTTTGTTTTTCCAAGGAATATTCCCCAGTGCTTCTCTTTTCCATCAGATGCCTCCAGCACGACCACAGGAAGACATTATTTCCCCCTTACTCTACAGGAATATGTATCATCACAGGACCCGTGCCGTGCTGTTAAACTAGCAATTGTTCAGTAATTTATTTCTCTCTTCTTTCTCTCTTTCCAGTAGAAATACCTGATCCAAACCTGACTGAACTGACTGCAGACATTCTTGTTGACTTTATGGGCTTTGGTTCAGACTCTGTCTGTGATACGAAAGAATCAGCCATGTGGGACAGGGGTGTAATTCCATCAATGACTTCTGGTGACCTCATAAACCATGAGAGCTGGCATTCACTTTAATGGGCACCACGTGGTTAAATTCCCATGCATCATTTTGAAAATGTAGGGCTTCATTTGATATTGCAGAAGGATACCAGACCTACCATGTCAAATTGTTTCTCTTTCTTCTAAAGGAGCCACTAGCTTTATGTTAGAGTCAGTCCTCTTTGGTAGCAAATGAAATATGCCATTCTGGAAAATGAGTATTTTCTCTGGCATAAATGAACTTGAAAAGTGCCTTTCATAGAAAAGCACATATTTGGGTTATATTCTTTTAAATAAACTTTCTAAAAAGATGGCAATAAATTCAAGGAAAGGTGTGGTTTGTGCAGCATTGGCTTTGCTCGCAAATTTTTAAGTATGAGACATTTTAAAAAAATTAATTCGTACATCAGTTAGAAAATATAGGAATTGAATTGTTTTGGCTCAGTTGAAAAACTAGACCCTATTAAACTTGGTTTAAGTTAAACTAGGTAAATTTTTTCCGATTGTTAATGTTGAGTGACCTCAGTTAAAAGTTACTTTAACTAAAGCAGTTTGACCGTATTAAGTACATCAGTTTTAGGACTTTGTTGCTAGGAATTCCCAGGGGTTTGATAAGGTTGACTTGAAGTTCCAATTTGTGAAATTTGTTCTATTGCCTTTGTAAGACACTTGCAGATTTTCTCTTGCCTTCTCTCAGCCTAGATTTTCCCTGTTGAAACCAGCGCACAACCATTGTGCAAACCCATAAAATGTTGCCGGTTATCAGCCTAAAAATAAGACCTGTGGCTTTGATTCAGGTAAATGTGGTAATAGAGACATAACCTAAGTTTGTCGGTGTAGCTTTTTAATCATACCCGACACCAGTACATAGCAAGAAGATGCTCTAAAAATTGCTCACTGTGATGAGTGCATACCAGGAAAGGAAGGATCTGCTCTCCTTAATTCTGAGAGTACAGATCAGCGAGCTCTCTAATCTCTATTTTGCCTTCAACATTGTAAGTAATTTTATTGGTAGCTTGGTCTGCAAATAACAAAATCTTTTGTGGCGTGGCTAAATAATGTTCCTGTATTAGATACATACTAGGATATGTTATTTTTTATTCCGCTTCAGGTAACAAACCACCTTGAGATGGAATGGGGAAAGAGGATACCTTCTAGACAGATTATTCAAAAACTACCTACTGTGGTCTTTCTACTGTCTTAATGTGACATCCCTGGTATTTGTCATTCTCTGGGGTAACTTTTGAACTGCAGGCATCACTGTTCCCTATGCCATATTGCACTGACGAGTACATGTTTTTCACCGCGTGCATGGCTCAGCCATAGGGTACAGCATATACACTCTTCCTTGTTGTTCTATCCCGTGTCCCGTAGCCAGGTGGAATATTTGCATATCTTAACTCTAGTTTTAAAGTCTTCTCAAAGAATTGCAATGTTGAGTGTATGGGAGAAGGCTGGTTCTCCGGTGTTAGTGTCGTAATACAGTGTATATAGACTTTATGCAAGTTCCTTCTTAAAGGCACTCAGAATTATTTCAGTTGTAATCTCATAGCTGAGATAGTTAATAAATTACAGGCATATGGAAGGCTGTAATAGCCTTGGGATGCAAGTTGTATTGTAGTAGGTTAGATAGTTTGTACAGGAGGAGGATCCCTAAGGCTTGTTGAATAAATAGATGAATCTTCTCTGTGCTCCATGGAAAATGATGTATGTTTTTGGTTTGTTTGTACTACTTTCTCCACATGAAACGTGTGTTCGGTCCAACAATTCTGTGGTTTCCTCACTTTGTGATAATAATTAACACCCTCACTGAAGTCTAAGCAGTGATGACATTTGTTTAGGGGCCTGACTCTGATTTTTGTTGCTGTTTTGCCTTATGTTACTTTCAATCTGCAATTGAAGCTGTTTTTGGAAATCTAAAGGTTCAGAGATTGTTGTTTTTTTGGTCTTACTGACCATTTAGAAACTCTTTCATGCAAGATATCCTTCAGCCTTTTCGGATGCACAACCTCTCCAGCCCTGTGGGTCTGGGTTGACAGTAGCAAGCTGAAACTAAACCCAGCTATGCAGGGTTCTAAATACAGTAGGCTAGGAAAGATTTCCTTTTTTTCTGAAGAAACAGAGGAATAGATACAATTAATACAAAAGTAAATCGGTCATAAGGTAACTATTTTTTAGGAGGTAAATGTGTTAGGAGAGAAAAAAGAAAGAATATCTTAAACCTTACTTAAAAGATTCCTGAAGCTTTGGGGAAAATTTATTTTAGGAAAGATGACAATGGTTCTTTACTCCCCTCAATAATCTTGTAAAAAAGATTAATAGCTTTGGAGTAGATGTACATATTTTGAACTTCCTTTCTGGACAGAGCACAAAGAAAACCTGGCTTGTTTGTGGTTGTAGAAGAATCATAGGTGGCTTTGTATGAGAAAGGCAGGTAGCTGCCAGGGACATACAAGCCTCTTTCCCTTTCCCTGTTCTTTTTTTTCCATATTAACTTTTTTCAATATGTTGTCATTTTTCCCCCCATTTTTCCTAAATAAAGTGAAATGTCAAATCAGCAGAGAATTAAAATGTATTTATAAAAAAACAACCAAAAGGGCATCTGATGTTTTACAGACATTCCAACACCTTCAGGAAATTTGAACTCACACCAAAGGGTCTGATATTCATTTGAATCTCCATCTGTGCTGAAGCACATGTGTGCACACAACACACATTGAACCACTACAGTGGAAAAAAAATCCCTGCTCTTAAATTATAGCAGCTCTCTACAATTCTTCTGTAACCACAAAGGCTTTGGTAGTTTTGAGACATTGCAGTGGCTTCGGGTGATCTGATCACAGAGCTCAGTTTTGTTAAAGAAATCCCTTTGCTGAAAGGTATGGAAAAGCTGTAGGAGGAACACGGGGAGCTGCAAGCTCACAGCATGAGGGTAGTTTGGAGTAAAAGAGAAGCGCTCAAGAAGCTGATGCGACAGCAGACACCCTACAGCCAGAGTTAACGCTACAAACATTGCAGTTTTAGTTCCCTCACCAAAAATCCCCATGCTTGCAGGAAGGGATACAGTCATTAGTCCTCGATGGGAATATGGCCTTTCCCTTTAAGTATCTGTGTGATGCTTTTGATCCTTTTGACTCTCTCGAAGGGATAGATTAAATACGTGGCACAATGTCTACTCCTGAGTGAGGATTAAGCCTGGCTTTTGGAAGCAGAACTATATTGCCTAACCCATCATCATTTATCATGTTCTCTGGGGACCTGTTCTCCATTTTTCTTCCCCTCCCCCCCCACTTTTAGAAAATCCCCTTCTCTGGGGTTTAATATTGATCTCAGCTGCATTGGCCTTGGCTTCGCTGTAGTTACTTCTGATCTTACACTTAGACAGGTCTTATGTCTCAGGTATCTTGTTAAACAAAGTGCTATTCTGAGGGTCAGCTCTCATGCAACCTGTACTCCTCTTAGCACATTTTGGTACATGGATTTTAATAATAAATGCCTTTAAAATGATTTATAGGCTTGTATCACCCTGTATTTCAGTGGAATTCCCTGAGGATAAAGCTTGCCCAATAATACTAGTATTCTGATTTAATGAAGCAGTGAAGCATGTGATTACCTTCAGGACCTGTGTAAATCTCATTAACTTCAATTAAGCCCAAGAACATACTTCAGTGCTTCACTAAACAGGGATGCTTAAGGCTAACATGCGCATAAATGTTTTTGCTGAATCCAGTCTTAGTTTTTGATCCATTTTTATTCCTGTTTCTCTTCTACTCTGTCTGATGATGTAATAATTTTGGTCTTGTAGTATCCTTGCACGCTGCTTCCAAGTTAGAAGCTACGGTGGGACTGAAGGTCTCATTCAGGGGAGGATAAAATTAATCCGTTCTGCAGCTGTGAACCAGAGAAGTCCTAGCAAGCTTCCCAGTAAAATGAAAAAGTGATGGTATGCCACGCTGGCTCATAAAAATGTAATTTAAGCACTGCCCTCTCAATAAAAATATCACATTTAGGACACAGTAATCCCCTTCTGAACCTTATCTTACTTTTCAACAGCTCTTTGGACTCTTACAATTGATGCACTTTGAATTTCCTGTTGGTCAGGTAGCATGACTTTCTGTACCTCCCTCCCACAACCACAGCTTTGCGCTTCGTTCTAAGCAGGCAATATCCAGACACAGGTGGAAAACTGAATCCATTATACAAAATTCAGTAAATTCAGGAGCTTTTAGGTACTTAGTTGGCAGACTTCAGAACTACCAGTGCTCAGATCTGTGGCCTTCGCACACATTGCACCAAAATGAATGAAACTTCAAAAATGCTTTTCAATTGTTTTCTCAAGACTCCTGCCAGAATCCTTGCCTTCTTTTCATACTTTTTTTCTTTTTAATGAGCTTCTGATTTATGACAAGAAATCACCAGACACCTAGGTTCTCTGGGCTTATTAAAATAGACAAATTCTTTGGTGTTAGAAAATCATCATAAGAACATATATTTTTTCCATACTAGATTGAATCATTGTAGGCAAGTGCCCCAGTCCTCCTCCCAGCTATGGTCTGGAGGTTATATTTCAGCACAAGGAAAAAAATAACCCTTTCCAGTTCCTAGCTCAATAAAGCCAATGTTTTCATTGGGGGCAGAACGATGATTCCTTTCTTGTCCCTGCAGTATTCTGCATTTTATCTATATCAAAAGATTTGCTTGCTCTGCCCTAGCATGTACGGTGTAGTTAATCTTCCAAATAGGAGTCATCTTCCTAGCTTCCATGTCTGAATTGCACTGGTGATTTATACGCTCACAGTCTGTTTTCACAATGTCTTTCCTGGCTGTCTTGTATCTCTCCCCTGTGGAGCAGTGGGCCTTAAAATCATTGCAGCAAGGACAGGCAATCAGTCTTCTGTAGATACGTATTGGATTTTACTGGTGCCTGAGCCTATAGAACATGCCAATGTCTTTTGTGGTTCTGGCAGGGAAACATCAGGAAAGTGTGGAGCTTTGGTTTGGCTAACAGAGGAGCTGGTTGGGACTTTTTAAGCAAAGTGTTCTTTTTTATTGTTCTTTTCATCAGATAATGCTGGGAATATATGAACAAGTTTCAGAAGGAGTTTTGGAACTCCAGGATGGTGTTTCTGCTCAAAATCACAGAGCCATATGTTAGCTTCGGATTCTCCCTTTGGAAGCAGCCTCGTTGCAAAGTGCAGCCCTATTTCATTCAGGTAAGGGATTTAAGAATATAAGAATGGCCGCATCAGACAGGCCGAAGACCTCTCCAGCCCAGCAGCTTGTCTGACGGTAGTCAGTAGTACATGTTTAAAGAATGCGTCTGCATAAGGCCAAATACATACTGAAATTTTCTGTCCCAAACAAAATTTGAGTCAACCACTACTTTCATTTGATAATCTCTAGTTCTTGTATGGGAAGAATCCATGAACTGTGATTTCTATCCACCACCTTCTTGTCAGTCAATGTTATTTTAGACCTTTATTACTGCTTCTGGGGTTGTTCTGATCTGCCCAGCCTTCATATAGAAAATATTCCACACGTTTCTCCTTCACTGAAATTTATCTGAAACAATTCCAGTACAGTCTTTTGCCTGTATCATATCAAGTGTGCATGGCCTAACCTCAGGCGATTGCAGGTATATTTGGTGAATAAAGACTTAAATGTTATTTGAAGGAAGGTTTGCCCTCTGGTTTCAGAAAATGTGAGTACTCCAGCCACAGAACACATGGTCAGTCTCTTTGTCCTAGTGCTTCAATGACTGATTCAAAACAAAGAAAAGTATTATTTAACACCCAAAGAGAAAGATGAAAGTGTCTGAGATCACCTTTGTATCCAGAAGCATTTGGCTTGGAGGTAGAAATTTTAGGATTGGCTGGGCTGCCTGAATTGCCAGGCTATTTCTTTCTGTCTGGAACAAGAGATGAGGCCTCGCTTTGTTCTGGCATCTCATCACTCTTATAGTGAAAAATTTCCTCCTGATATCTAATCTAAATCTACCCTCTTCCAGTTTGAAGCCTTTACCCTTGTTAGTTAGACCTTCCTATGTTCTGCTGTTTCCCGGTATCTCTCTGTGTTAATTTATCTTTCACTTAACTTGCTGAATCTGGAGACTTTATATAGATTATTGACAGGCTATTGTTGACAGCCTAATTCGGAGATTACTAAAACGGAGATTACAGGGGAGTCAGATGACTGCAATTGAATAGAGGCAAAAGAGCATCTCAGCAAGCCAGTAAGATATACAGAGATCCTTTAATATATGTTAGTTACCAATGAAATATGAGTCATTTTCAAGATTTACTTTCATTTTATGAGCTAACTGGACCAGATTTAAGTTCTCTCACCAACTCTTCCTTTTTTGCTCATAGACTCCCTTTAAGTAGCCATAAAATTGTGTAGACTGGAAGGAGCCTCTGGAGACTGTGTAGTCTAACCTCCTTCTCAGAGTAGATCCAATTAAACCAAGCTGCTTAGGGCCTGGTCCAGTCACGTTTTGTGTCTCACCAAGGATGGAGACTTCACAGACACTCTGGGCAACCACTCTAACGGTAAATGTTATTTTCCAACATTTTGTCAAAATTTCCTGTGTTCCAACTTGTGCCTATTGCTTCTTGCCCTCACTCTGTTCACATCCGAGAGCCACAGTGTCCTGTAAGAGACAAAACAGGTTACTAGTTTTAGTTTGGATACTTGTGATTTTTACAGAGTGATGGCTTTTACTGTAGTCTTTAATGCAGCGTTAAATGATCTCTTGCTGTGTAATTACAATTCCTACATCAACTTCTAGCATTAACCTTTGAAATCAAGCTTTTGAGAGATGATCACATCTTGCATAGTGACTTGACTTTAAGGAATACGGCTTGTTTTGGATATTAATGAAGTCTGGCTCCTTGGATTTTTATTCTGTGTTCACTTACTTCCTTGCAAGTTTTGGAGAACTGACAGGCAGGTTGAACAGACAGATGGATAGGCAAACAGCACTATTACAGATGCTTTATTTTTGGAAAATCAAACTAAAAATACTAATTTTCCATTTAAAAATATGTGTCTTTAAGTCCATTTCCTAACAAAAATAAACTAATTAATTTAGATTTTTAAATTTATTTTCCTCTTTTTAAGTGTAAAATCAATATTAGATTTAGGAGTTTCAAAGGTCATGTCTATAATGGAAAATCAGAAAGTTCCATGGAATTTTATGAGTGACTGAGTGGGTTGTCTCTATTGCTAAACTGTTGGAATATTCCTCTGCAATTTTTTGTCCTGAGACAATTAACTGATCTCCCGAAGAGCAGGTGGCCACGATTTGGAAGCTAGCAAAGACCGTGGTTCATTCTCATTAGGCAGTTTGGGAAAGTAAAGAGGGTTTAAATGTATATACACAGACCATTCCACATTGTTGGCCTTAATGGGAAAGAATGGTCATTTGCCTGTTAAATTTTACTTGTACAGACTTTGACATCTTTTACCAGATGGAATTAAAACAACTCAATTTTTATAAATTATTATATGTAGTATAATATTACATAATTTATTTCTGGTGGATCTGTTTTTGAGAGTCTCACAATTCCCAATACAGAAGGAATGACTGAATTTCTGATCTTGACGCTGCTCTTAGTTTATCTTTATTCCTTGTTGACTGCAGGTTATTGTATGGTGGTGGTGTTCAATTTACTCTTCTCACTTTGTCATAATTAAAAGTAGAATTTGCTTGTTAAAGGCCTTAAATCCTTCCTCTCTGTGGTTAATAATTACTGATTTGCTATCTTTGCTAGAACAGGAATGAGAGAGATATGGAATTGCATTTGTGGAGAGTGCTGAACAATTGTGAATCCAGTATCAGTCGACAGCTTCCTAACTCTTACTTATTGTGCATTACAATGAACTCCGCATTCGTTTATCCATTGAGCAGATGTGTCCAGGGCCTGAGTGTCTAGTCCTTGGAGATTCAGACATAATATAAACAGGAGTTAGATACCACAATGTCTAACTTTAAGGACCTAGGCTCATACCAGGTTATTTAGGGGTATTGCTTTTGGTTTTGGATCTAAGTTCCAGAAACTTCAATAGGTTAAAACTATAATTACTTTTAAGTATTTTTCTTCTGATCCATATATATGAGAGTATCCAGCCCCTAAATTAGGCATCTAGATTCCCAGTACCTAGGTGCTTCAAACTAGGATCTAGGATCATCCTAGGATTCTAGGATCTAGAATAGTTAACTAGCAAGGAAGCATCTAAAGTCAAAAGGAAAATGGTGAACTGGCCAGAGCAAATGAATAGGAAGTACCCATTTCCTGCAGGTTGAAGGATGCCTCTAAACTATTTTCAATGCTATGAGCAGAGCTTACTCGAGTCTTTTGAACCAGTCCAGCGTAAAAATAGAGGATAGCAGCATCTGGTTTTTACACACAGTTAGAGCTGTACCAATATTCGGCAAATAATGTGAAATCCCAGGGAGAAGAATTACTTCTCCAGTGTTTCTGTTGGCATTGTTGAAGACAGCATCTGTTATTTTACTTTCAGGGAGACATGTCTTGTTGGTCCCATATTAAGAGAACCAGCTGGTCCCTTAAACGTCCCTCAGGAGATTTAGGCATACCTGTGTGACACAGATGTGTAACAGAGTGTAGGGAGCAGAGGCAACCAGTGGATGCAGCAATCTGTGCCAGTTTGGGCAGAGGGGTGCACAGAAGGGAGCCAGAAGCTCTGTTGAAGACAGTGTACGTGTGCTCAGCAACGGTGGTGACCTCTCACGGCGCAGCAACTACAGCAACTTCCTCCGGCATCAACTGATGCTCCCGACCGAGGTCCATGGGCCCAGGGATGCCTTCCTGAGGCTGAGGGAGATCATGTCCTTGGCTGCAGGAGGTGTGTACTGCCAGAGGATCTCTGTCACAAAGTACAAGAGCTGCAGGAGGAGGTCTACAGAAACGAGAAAAGGAGTTTGATGGGATCTTCCCCAAGACCTTGTAGCTGCAAGAGCCTGAACTCCAACTGTATGAAGGGAGGGGCAGGCGGTGGCGTTGATGTCAGAGACCCCCAGGATGGTGATGGCTGCAAGCTTTTGACCTCTGGCATCAGGCAAACTGCTCCTGCCCTGCCTTCAGACCTGCGGCTACAGAAACAGTTCAGTGTCCTGGTTGCAGACTGTGGTCAGGGTAGTCAAACAGTAGAACAGGCTGCCCAGAAAGTTTGTGGAGTCTCTATACCTGGAGATACTTCAAAACACAGCTGAACATGATCCTGACCAACCCACTCTAGCTGACCTTGCTTTAAGCAGGGGTTCATAGTAGATGATCTTCAGAGGCCCCTTCCAACCTCAGCAATTTTGGTTTTCTTTGACGTAGTGAAAGGCCATGAAGACGTATCCAAACAGGATACGTTAGCCTATGGGGAGGGCTACGTTACGAGCTTCTGGTACCCAGACTAGTTCATTAAGAGCTAGCTGAGGTACATGTGACCTGTGTATTGCTGCGCAGGCATATTCATATGCAGAAAACATCTAGTTTCTGTATCCAGATGGGGCTTAAGGAAAGTCTAGCCAGGGCAGTTCTAGCCATGAACAGATGTGTGATTCAAGAAACACATTTGATTATTGAAAAATAAAGCACTTGGGGGATTTAGGCATCACCTGATTTAAGTGTAAATCAGGCCTTTTTCTATGTGGGTTTTTTTTTACTTAGGTTCCTGAATTTTCTGTGAATCTGTACTTCAGGTGCCCAGGTTGTTCATCGTTTTCTGTCTTCCGGCCTAACCAGGAACAACCAAGAGGAGGGTGAAAAAGTTCACATCCATCTCCCAAAGAGAAAATGGAAAGAGATTTTTGACTTTCTGCGGATTCTTACCTTTGAGGCCATATCATTGCTGTTGCTCTGTGCCAGCAGCCCTGCATTCTTAATTTGAATATGTATGTAAAATAGATGACCCTCACCTTCCCACAGCTGTGCAACTATTATAACCTTATAACTTCAAATAATGTTTTACAGCTGGGGCACAGGGCTGAAATAATACATGTGGTTACTTACTTCTTTATATATGGTATCCTTCAGTTCCAGTATGTGTCTGCTGTTCCTCAGTAGGGCAAATATTGACATACAGTATTTTGCTCCCCTTTAGCTCTTACACTTCCCTTTTAACCAGATGTAACAAACTCTTTCCTAAGCCATTCTGGCTCTACCGCTATGTATGTTGACACCAATGGACTTGTGAGTGAGTAGGCCTGTCAGCAGTGGATATTTTTCTCCTCCATTGTCATTGGAATAATGACATCTCTTGCTTTATATGGTTTTGTGTCCTACAGCTCAATAATCCAGTGCAGACCTCAGTGTCTGACTGCAAGACACTAGTCTGTAATTCGCCTAATAAGCCTAAACAAAGGAAATCCCTTGACTTTAGGACAAGAATGTGTCCTGTGCTCTTAGCATTCTGCAGACTAGAGAGCAAATTGCTATCCTCCTTCATTTCTCTTTAAAGTCAGAGTCATTCCCCATACCTGCGTGACCAGATTGCTTTAAACCACAGCAAAAAACTTAATACATAATTATTTTACAGCACTGAGATTTTATTTGCTATTTTAAGTGTTTTCCTTGGGTTTTGTTTTTAAGAGAAGAAGAATAGAACAAAACGTGCTGAGGATGGCTTTCAGCTGCCGTGTTCTTAGGGAAAGCCAAGTGCCTTGGAAGTGCAGGTATGTTTACATCTGGGTTTTATTTCTGGCCCATCTTTAATAAAGATGCAACAACGATAAAGCAAAACACAACACAACATGATAATATATGGCACATAATAAAGAACTGCCGTAAGTACACAGGGGGCTCAATTTTGCTTTCACTCTATCTCTGTGAAACTCCATTGTTCAAGACTAAACCTTTACAATTGTCAGAGTTCCTTGTGGTTCAAAAGGAGATATTTTCCAGAATAATGAGGTCACTGGTTCCTGTTTGCCATTCTACAATATTCTGTTTATTCCTAGAATCCCTGTTCTTTCAGCAATAGCTGATGCTCTCTATAGCTGTTACTCCTGGGGGAATTGAGACTTTAAACATTCATTAAAAAGTGAATTGCTATTGTTGACAAAATACAGATGGCCAAGCATGAACTAGTGACACCTAGGAGTATACTTCCAGTGCAGTGCATGGCAATGTGGCCATGTGAACGCTCTGGTTGCTTTTACCAAGCCAGTGTGTCCTTTGTTACCAGATTGGCCCCGCTGTGTGCTCGTATTCCTTTGCCTAAATATGGCACAAGCTGTTAAAGTAATTTCTTTGAAAAAATGAATGTATTTCTGCTTTTGAGAGTGAGAAAAGATACGCTCTTCTGCAGCAAAACTATTAGCAAACAATATTCGTACAAGTCTCAGCTCACAAAATAATTACCCCGAGTCAAAGCTCTGCTTCAGGCTGCTGCAAATGTAAGGCTAGATGACTCCCAGAGGCTCTGTCTAAACTGTGGGGTGTGCGCCATAGCCATGTCCCTGATCATCCGGGGGGGACCTGGCTGGGCCGGAAACCGGGATGTGGAGGCGGAGGGTGGAAAGGAGTTAGCGTGGAGCCAGGGTGCAGCTGGGGCACGCACACACATACACGCACGCACACACACGCACACACACACGGCTGTAGGAGCTGGGAAGCACGCCTGGATTCCACAGGTTAGACATAGCCGTAGCTTTAAATCAGCCACGTATTTAAATAGTTTATTAAGCTGCAGCCGACAGACTTAGTCTCTGTAGACTCCGGCTAGGTGCTACAGCAGGGTGTAGCATGCAGCATTACACTTGCATAATGATATGTATTGCACTACAGGTTAATGTGTTGTGGAAAAAGCTGAAGGAAGGCTTCAGCAGTTAACGTTGTCAGCTTCGAGAATACTGTGTGATAAGCTAAGACCGAGACAACAGTAATTCAAACAGATGACACAGGTTGGAGTTTTTGCATCTTTTTAGACACTTCTAGAGATAGATATTTTGGGCAGATAGGTAGAAATTGCAGCAGCTACACTGAGCTTTGGGTTATTTGGGGCTTAAGGGTCTTTTGGTTTTACATTTTCTGTTCATCTACAGTATCTCATATTTTTTTCTCATCCTTTTATATGTGAGCAACTTTTTTTTCCCCCACTGTTTTTCTACTGCTATATTTAAACTCTTCTGGTTTTTCCTTCCATTTTCTCTATTTAAAATTCTGAAGTTTTGTGGTCTTTCTTGCTCCCTCATACTGTCTTTTTTTTGGTCATCCTTTCATTCCCTTCTTTTCTAGGTGTGGAAAATTGCAATTGCCTTTGTTTCTCTCCAAATGGTTGAGGCGTTTCCCATGCTGTTGTATGAGCGTGCATGCATGTGTTTGTGTGTGTAAAAGAGAGGGAGAAGAAGAGATACTGTGAAGCTGCCAGCAAAAATCAAAATTGGAGGAGACAGGAGAGCAGAGGGAGTAAGAGACTGTCTTATTGAACTTGGAGAGGAATGAGGCCCACCTGGGGCTGAACCAGCCATTGGGAAGATTAAGGAAATAAAATAATTATGGAAAGTTAGTGCTGGAATTGTGAATGGGCCTGAGAGACCTGGCTGGGGCTCAGGAACTGGGAGTGGTGGCTGCCTGAGCTGAATCAAATACTCAGTCACTCAAAATGGAACAAATAAGGATAAAGCAGACACACCGAGAAATTGTACTTTTGTACTTTGACTTGACTTTTTTAGCCTTATGAATTGAAAGAAGGTGATTTTTCTTTTCTAAAGAATGGAATTTGAAAAACGTAAACCCAGGTCTATTTGATGAACATTTAAAAAGTACTGTCATCAAATATCCAGAAACACGAACGCAGTCCATAAGGAATAGCTCCTCAAACCTCTGACCTTTCCAAGCAGAGCAAGGCTCTCAGCACTGATACTGTGAAACACAAATGGGGTCAGCACAGTTAGACATAGCTGTGAGCTTAAGGTTCCTACTTCTCCCTGGTTTTTCATAAAGAAGACTTAAAGTAATCTCTTTCGAACTGAGTAGGTATTGTCTGCTTCTGAAATGCATAATCCCGAAGCTAATGTTAAAATGTAAAGAACAGGACAGTAGCTTGAAAATTCATTTTTCGCATAATCATCCAAATTACTCTAGTGTACACCACAATGAGATTTTAATGCTCAGTCTTTTACTCTGTGGTTTTTCTGTTGCTATTTCTTTGAACTTTAAAAGGTTCAGAGAAGAAAAATGCACTTTAATAAATAAAAGTGTCGTCCAGCATGCACCTTTCTTTAAAAAAAAACCAAACACTTTACAAGTTACCTAATTTAGTTTCCTAATACACTTTTCATAATATCAAATATGTGTGTTTGATAGGATGTGTATTTTTTAATCTTAAATGAGATGTTGCTAGAAGTGTAGAACCAGATCCTCAGCTGGCATAAATTGTCACAGCCATTAACTTGCTTGAAGTTCTAGCTATACGAGTAATAGAAATAGGCCAGCTTAAAAGGTGCAAAAAGTTGGTGGACAACATAAAAATGAGATGATCAGCGCAGTTTTCATTATCATTTGTGTGCATCATGATACCAACTTGAATATATAAATGTGCTACAGATACCTTGGGTTTTTTATTTCTTCGTAGATATCCCTTATTAGCTACTATTAACAGAAGGAGTGGATTTATGGTCTGATGGTCTATAAGCAGCTCTTTTAGTTTTACAGCATATAAACATTTGTAAATACAGGGATATTTTAAGTCCGATCTTGTATAATAAATAATATGATAAATAGGTAGGATGAAACTTTCTTATGAACGGGAAGCAAGCTTAATGCAGTGATAAGTGGAATGGAAAATCCCTTTCTTATGTTCTAAATCTCAATGAATACCATCAACACTTTATGACTGAGGGATTTGAGGAGGTATGGAGTAGGAATAGGATAGCGGGGATCTGAGTAGGTTTTTTTTTTTTTTTCTTTTGCAAAGAAAGAGGGAAAAGGCATAAAAAGAAAAACATCTCTTTTAATCAGTATATGCTACTTTTTTTCTAATCACAACTGCATCACTGATATAGTAAACAGAACTGACATGAGAACATGTCATTATGAGATGGCACAACTCACACTGCTGATTTTTGTAGGTCATACAGTTCTTACCAGACCACTGCAGAAAGCATACTGTTTTGAAATGCTTGGAGGGGCCCACCAGATATTAACTTAAGAATTATTGGTTGTGGGTAGAAATAGGCTGAAGGCATTTCCTGCTGTGAACGACACTTGGAAGTTCTCCTTTTGCAGTACTGTAAAAAACAACGGCAGAATTTATGCAGCATTCATAGACAGCAGATTTCCCCAGATGCTTCAGAAATGCTGTCAAATTAAAACTGTTCTTCAGTAGGGCTTCATATTTTGTTTTTATTGGCTGCATAGCAATAATTCAAGTGTGAATGTAAAATGAATCTTATTTACTTGCTGTTGGAAGTGTGGATATTGCGGGATACTGGAGTGAGGTTTTTTATATTTACTTTCTGTTTTGGTGGAGATGGTATAGACTTTGGAAATGATAGCTGCTGGAAACATGATCAGGAACCATGGACACTGTCTACCCTGAGATCACAAGCAAGTCTCCATATCTTTCTGACCTGACTCATGACCAGAAGCTATTCAACCTGTATGTTCTCTTTCTCTGATGTATTCAGTTTTATAAATCTTGTCAAACACTTCTATACCCAGGAGGTGCCATACGAAAATCCCAGGTTATATATTTGGGAAAAGCTTTCTCTCTAGCCCCGTATGTTTGCTGATGACTCCATACCACTGCATGTGAGACCGGATCGTATTTTTACTTCCTGCGATACCTTTGATGTACAGCCTCTGAAAGGAGTTTGATGCTGTGCCATTCTAACAGCCTTTACACTGGGATAGACCCAGGGATGGAAGAATATTGAGGCTGTCCCAACCTCTGTGCAAGCCCAGGCAGTAAGAGGGGAGCGTGCCCTGGCTATCCGCTTCCTTTGCTCTCTGTCAGCAGAGGCAGGGGTTGGCTTACAGCAGTTGGAGGCGAGCAGACTTCAGGGGACAATCATAGTGACCAGCTGCTATTAATGAGCTAGCATGAAGATTAGCGTGCTGACTGCTCGATGGGGAGCAGATTAATTGTTCATGGAAGGAGACAGGAAAATGTTTTCTCCCTTTTCGCCCTAGGGAAAAGGCTGCTATGAGGTACCTCTCACATAGGGCCACGCTGGTGGGGAAGGCTTAGCCCTCTGAGTTATTTTTCACATTTTCCTTTAAAAGCACAGAAGTGGTTGCTTGAAAGCTTTTGAATGTTTGGATCTGGATGTTTTTAAGACTGAAAATTTTTCTCCATTTCTTTGTAAAGGCGCTGAGAAGCACTGTTACATGTTTTATTAATTACGCTATCCCTGAAAAATAAGTGGTGTAGACTTCTAAATGATTTTTTGTTATCATCATAAAACATGGGATCAACTAGGCTTATGAGTGAATGAGTACTGTATGGCTGGCTGGCTGCAGAAAAAGGGATTGGGAAAAAAAAAGATTGATTTAATGACATAGCAATTGCTCGAAGAACCATCAATAAGTGACTCCTCAAGCCATTTTTCCTCTCCTGAAGACTGAGGAAAGGAGGGATTGTCCTCCTTCTGTACGTACAAATATATTCATGGACATGAGATAAGAAATTCTACCTTGTAACTTTTACTTAATGATAGCTAACAGTGAAACTGAGAACTGTGTATTAGATTTGGCAGGATCCTTATCTTATCCGCATTAGAGTACAAAGCTCCACGAAAGACAGATTCACTTTTTCGCCAAGTGTAAGAAATATATTTATACTATTAATCTTAAAATATTCTGTGTATACGAGGAATAATATGCTTAGCACATAATGCAAGTTGGATATATTACTGGTGTTTGGTGTACCAACTAATTCATTTGCACAGGGAAATCAAACTCACTTTCATTGGTCTGTATCAATTTGCATCACGCTAACCAGAGGAAGAAAGCAATTGGTAACGTTAGTATTACTTCTAAGGAGTTGTTAGAATTTACTTGACTTTAGGGATTAGCATGGATTTAGATTTGGTTGCTCCTAGAGCTGGAAATATGAGGACCTTTCTCAAAGTACAGGGAGAAAAAAATACTTCCTAAGCTCTATCATAACACTGGGCAAAAAATATTCGTGATTAAGAAATACAAATCAACACCTTGTGTAGAAGCTGTATTGATTTTAACCAAATGGGAAAAAGCTTCTTTTATTAGACAGGTAAAAATGGAGTATTACATTTGCAGGAGAGAGGGGGAAGAGGGGATGGTTGACTGACAATAGGCAAATTTAGTTTCTGCCTCTGGTTTTAAGTAGGATGTAATAACTCTTCAAGTTATGGAGCAGCTGAAGAATATTCCACTGGAAGCTATTCTAACCAGTGGCTGGAATAAGCTGCTCAGGGCCCTTATCTGTCCCAAATCTCAAGATGTGATCAAGCCCACTCAATAAAATGTTTGGATGTATTAGCATTTGCCTAAGTACAAACCCCACTAGGAAAGCAAAAGATTTCCACTGTTTTTGGGAGTCTTTGTGTCAGGACCTTACAGAGACTCAAGTAGGACCTACTTGAATATGTAGGAGGGAATGAAGTCTGATGTGCTGGATATTTTAAAAGAGTTAATGACCTGACATATGTTTATACTTACTACTGATAATCTTTCTTTGGAAAACCCGTCTAACTTCTTAACTGTACAAAATTGGCATCCTATATGACCTATATTGGATTTGAAAATGGCATTTGGATAAAAATTAAAAAAATACATCCTACTGGTTATATGTGATCGCTTTATTATATTTGATAAGAATGAAAAGTCAAAGGATTTGACAATCCCAGAGCCTGGCATGTAAAATGAAATTCCTGAATGTAAATTAGACAGATTAAACTATCCTTTAAAAGACCCTTGATGGAGAAAAGGATGTATTTAAAGTCCAATAAACTTCAGACCTCCTTCAAATGACTTAAAATGAGGTCCAGAATGCTTGCTAAGTAGGAACTCTCCTGGTTTTGATTTAATAAAAAAATTGTGTAGTCTAATTTGAAAAAATCCTGTCACTGAATTTACCTTGCAGAAATAAATATGAAACCATATGGGGAAGCATATTTCCATAAATGTATTCCAATTCAAGATGAATTAACTGTATGCTCTATTTAGTAAGGAGACAACAGCAAATTTCTTGATTTTCTCTACAATTATTAAAGAAAATAATTTCATCTTCTGTGTGACGTCTCCTAAGCACTGCACAGAAAATAATGCGCTTTTGGTAGAAATTCTAAATGGATGTCTTAATAATTTTTTATAAGGTAGAGGTGTCATAAGTAGGGATGAGGTATTTTTATGTTACTAAGTTGCATATATGATTGGCTCTGCTGGTAAAAATGCACAAAAGAGCCTTTGTTATACTCTCAGTAGAGCTATTTATACATTGTGACTTACTGTGTCCAAGGACTGCTTCCTGCTTCCGTTAAAAAGTAGTCCCTCCAAATAAAATAAAAGCCATAAACCCCGACATTACTCAAGCCCTGTTTATTGAAACAACAACAAAAAAATCACACATGATTTTGTATTGCCTATGTAGAATATGCTCTCCTGAGCTTACTTAAATAGAGTTCCAGATGAAGCATACTGTGAAAGTGATGCCTTCCATACCCAAAGAAGGAGAAGGATGTTTTATTTGCTTTACAAATAACGATGGGCCAAGCAATCAAGTGCATCTACAGGGTATAGCTGAAGCTGGGAAGGACTGCAGCATTTCTGGCCGTTGTACAGACTGTAACCTCTCTAGGCAGCAATTAGTCTTTTTGTCTCATGCTTGAGCAGCTTGCGGAGGGAGACCTGGTCACGCTTTGGTCTTCATGAAGTACTAATGGAATAATACAATATTAGCAATACCTATCTCTGCACGTCTTCTGTTCTTGTTCCCTGTGCCCATGGTCAACCACAGCTGCTTAGGCAGGTGATGGTTAAAGCAGCCCTTGCGCTCATCTAAAATCATGCAATCAAGAATAGCTGCCTAATTCTTGTTCTGTCAGAGCAGCAGTGTCAGACCACTTGTGGTTTCTCCTCAGCCTCTTCAATACCTTTTTGTCTCTGCCATGTGAGACAAACCTCTGGTTTTACAATGTGTCCAGCAAAGTACCTGGAAAAACGGGCTTGTGCCAGTGAAAGGTGGAATCTTGAAAGTTTTTGAATGTTTGGATCTGGATGTGTGGTTGGATGTAGCTTAGCTGAGGCTAAGTTGCAGCTAGGGATTGTCTTCTACTGATTTTGGGACATGGCATGGGGCATTGCTCCCTTTCTCTTGATACGCTGCAGCTGTAATGCTGTGCCCTTGACAGGTGGACATGTAGGACCATGAAGGAAAAACCATTGCACTGTGCCGTGACATGTGTCCTCACTTGTAGGGGCATGCAAGGGAGCAGCCAGCGCCTGAGTCCCAGTGACGGGTCAGACTTGACAGATCTACCTGTTGTTATTTAGCCTTGGAAACTTCTTTAACCTGTGTGTCTAGGAGCCATACAGCTGGCTGTGCCAGCTAAGCCTTACCTTCTAGAAGAGGGGACATCCTGTTTATGTCTTCATCTGGACAAGGGTTGGGTCAGCATCAGGCTACAAGTCATTGTGTCTGCACACCCAGGGGCCAACAGTGAATCCCTCCAAGGTGAATTCATTGCCATTATCTCTTCTCCGGCTGCTGCAAGGCAGTAGCTCTTTCTCCCGTATCTGAATGTGCTCACTGATGAGTTTCACTTTGATTTAGTGGTATTTTTAAAGATGATAGGCCAGTTTTCCTACAGCCTCTGTNAAGATAGACATAATAAACTAAGATTTCTGCTTATTCTGTTTGGGGAACACACATAACTTTTTGTAGCCTTCCAGTGTTGGGCAATAACCTTACTCCGGAAAAATATGAGAAAAATCTCATCCCTTCATGCAGACTCGTGCTCAGTATAAGCACAAATAAGAAATCCAAAAAAAGACAAATTTTGGAAAGTTTCTCTGAAAATTTTCAGTGCAGTGTAAAAAATCTTTAATAAGAATGCAACCAACTTTTAATGTGGCTTTGTTATTAGAAGGGAAGAAATTCCACTGTCCTACAATTCTCAATCCTATCCCCCATATTGGGAAGTTTTAACTTTAGTGTAACTAATATATATCTCTGCACATTACAAAAGAAAAAAAGAATTTGCTACCTCAGCTATCTTTCTGACTTTTTGTTTTTACCAATACACTCAATGTGGCCTTTGATTTTTCTGTCTATGACCATTCTATAGCGTGCCAGAGGGAACTGATTGACCTTTACCATCTCAGGAATAATCTTAGTGGGCAACAGGTATTGGTGTGAATGGGAATGAAGCGGAAATTGGAACTATTTAACTATCTAAACCAACCCTTGTGTACATACAAGGAAATACAGATCTCTGTCCCCAGACCACCCTCAGCTCTCTCATTTTAAACACGTTAATAGCTTTTCTGGGATAATTTTTGTTTCATTAGTACTATTTTGTTTTAAAACTAAAACAAATAAAAATTTAGCACAATCTCTGAAGAGCCTTGATTCTTTTACGCACATTTTTACACCAAGGAAAACAGACTCCATTTAGCCTCAGTCTTCTATCATTTACATTGGAATGCCTCACTGATATTTAATGAAGAGAAAGGAAAAATGCTGTTGCTTATATTTACATTATGTGCTTTGTAATAACAGCTTCTGACACTGTTCCTATGCTTAAATGGCAAAGCTTACTTAAACTTTACTGTTCATTGCAATATTTTATTCACAGATATTTTCATCCGTTTCAGGAACAGCATAGCATACACACAGAGATTTATTTCAAGTGAGCAGTAAGGTTTTCACTGATCAAAGGTTCTGGCAAGTCTTAACCAGTTAAACTAGATAAACTCTGTGTAATTTTTCTGGGCAGGATGTTAGGAATAATTCAAGAAATGCTCTATCTAGATCTATTATTTTTGCCCTCAAACTTTATAATTATTATGTAGCAAGTTGTTTTAAAATGATACGGAAGTAGTCTTTATTCATGTTTTTATGCATAAATCCTGAAGCTCTTGGTTATTTTTTCCTTGTGTCAGAGTGAGCTCCCAATAACGCGAATGGAAGTTCAACTTCAGTTACGATAGAGTAATAAAAACTGGATCCGGATCTCAGGATTTGGCACATGGACATTAGATCTATTAAGTCATCTTGTCCATACTCCTGCCAATGCAGAATTGTTCCCTTCAGCATAATCTCCAGTGCCTTATTCTGTCCAATTTTAAATGACTTGGGTGAAGTGGTTTCCATTACTTCACTTGGTTGAAGTATTACTTATTCCACAGACTAATATAATGCTTTTCAAGCTGCTTCATTCTCATGGATCACTTCCCAAGCCCAACATTTCCCCCAGACGAAGAAGTATGAGTAAGGGTAAGGAAAATGTGTGTAGAGTATAAAGGCCAAAAGGAAAAAGTGGCACAAAGTCCTTCCCTCACTCCATTTTTTTTATGTCTTTCTCCTTGCTTCATATTTTTGAAGTCTGCCTCTTCACTCTTGCCAGTGAGGCTTGGACCGAACTCCCTGAGAAACAGATCCACTGTGAATTTTTCCCCATTTTTCTGCGTGCGAATCATTCCAAAACAGTCTGTGAGGTTCCCCCCCCAACCCCCTCCCCCCATTCTCTGGTAAATCTTATTATTTTTACTTTCCCCTGTATTTTATTTATTTTTAGTAAGGCACTGACTTTTACCACTTACTGCTGACTCTTCATTATTCATCATATGTCACTTAACTCTTAAGGTATTATCCTGATTAGAAAGAATTTTTCAGAGCGGATCCATGGAATATATTTCTTGCAGGTGAATATGAGTGTGTGTAATAAAAATGACATTTTACAAATTATCAGGAATGCTAACCAATTGTGATAGTGGACAAGATTGATGAAAAAATCATTGAGAAAGTGAACAAAGGTTTGTGGGCCCTGTTTTGTAGTATATCACATGTATACAGGGAGCCAAGGCTTTAAATCATTGTGCATGCAAAATGAGGTTGAAATATTTGGTGTTGTACTGAAATTCCATGCTAAGATCTTTGTTTCAGTTTTCAGCTATATGCACAGTAGATGTTGCAAGAACAAAGACTGAATTTGGCACTTTATTGAGATGTAGAAATTCAACAGCAGGAAATAATCTTCCTTGAAAGAAACCCCTATTTCCGTCCTCTTTTTTTTATATATCCTTTAGTAGCTGATCACTTAAAACAGGTGCTGTAATTCATGATTGGACATTAAACATTTACGATGGATGGTGTCTGTGTTTAGAGACAACTTTATGTACCAGTGCTTGTAAGGCACTTCCTCTCAGGAATCAAATGGAAATAAGATCATATAACACTCTGGCAGATTATAGATTCAAATATTACAGCTGCTTGAATTATTCATTGGAATTCAATTACTCAGTTCATTTTCATATATGTAATTATTCAGAAATGAAACTTGATGCCTACAAATATGTTCTTTATATAGAAGTGTTCAATAAAAGCAATAAAAAAAAAGGATGCCACGTGGGTACAAACATGCCTGATTCTCATGTGCTACCAGTGCTGCCCAGACAGCAGTTCTGGGCTGTCACCGCTGTAGTGGAAACATCTGGCAGAAGTTGCCAGTGGCTCAAGAGGGAGAGCATGCCAGGGCAAGTCTGGCCATACTGGGAAGGAAGTGAGGGCAGGGCCCTGAGATAACAGTAAGAAGTAGTGCCTGAACATCAAGAAGCCTTAATGCAGGTTCGTTTGACTAATTCCGGTTCTCAAGCAGAGATGAACTGCCAACAATTCCCATCCATGCAAGTCTGCTCCACGTAGAATGATTACTGTCACAGGGATATATTCACCTTTACTGGTTAACAAACCCTTCGCTTTACTAAGATGTCCATATTTGTCTCTAAGAGAACTAGCACCTGTGATTTTAACTGTGTGGAGTTGAGGATGCCCACTCAGTCCAGACCACACCAAGTACAATTGCACACAGATTTAATGACGTAGGTAGAGACGTTTTAGCAAGATCCGTCCATAAGCCCTGGCTGCATGGCATACACAACTGTCCCGTGCCATGGTTGCATCCATGGTTGCAGGCTGTGTCTGTGCAGCCCTTCTCTTTTCTCTGCTCAGATGAAGGCTGTATCTGCTGTGATACTTGGGCAGCAGGAAACAGTTACCTGTTCTGAGGAGCTTATAATGTAGAGAGAAAACAAACTCTTTTCCAAGGCAAAGACACACATGAACTTTGAAAAGCATCCTGCTGCATGTAGATATTCTTCCCTGCACGCAAAGTGTCAGCATACCTAGAGTGTACCCTGCAGAGAGAGAACTGCAGGGAGATGCTTTGATAGCTAGACGCGTTTTGGCTGCTGGGCAAGACTTCTGCTCTTTGTCGTACCACTCTCAGTACCTAACCCCTTCCAGCTGGTAGTGATTGTTCAGCAGCCACCAGGAACCTGCAGCACCTCCTTTGGGCACAGCAGAGCTAGCTTCAGCTGGCAGGAGTTGGGCGTATTTGATTTTTCTCCTCCAGCATACGTAGGTGAGCACCCTTCCTTCCTGTCCTTACTCTGGGTAGATATAGCCTAAATGAATATAAAGCACCTAGGATGGAGAACAAAGAAAAACGCAGATTGAAATGCCCTGTCTGACATATAAATGAATGTTCATGATGAACCATGCAGAGGGCTAGATATACTTACAGTGAGCAAGAAAAATCCTAGTGCCAAACACTTAAGGTTTCTTTAATAGCTTTTTATTTCACTTATCTTGGCTATTTAAGAGGGTCCTTTACATTTTAGTCTCAGTTTTATCAGATTGATAAATTCATTCATGTGCTACTTAGCACAGGAGACAGGCAGAACATCCATAAACCAACATTTTTCCAACACATAATATAAATGATGTTCTATTGTAAAGACAAAAAGCAATGAAACAAAAATGGGATATCGCCCGAGAAAAGATTTGAGAGGCAAATAGAACCTGGAAAAGAGAGAACACAGGAAAACAAGACACAATACAGAAGGTATGTCATGTAGGAAACATAACATCCTCCTTCTGAAGACAGATATTGTCAAACCCACTATTATCAAAACAAAAGCTTCTTTGACCATATTTGGTCATAAAGACATTGGGTCCTTTTCAGGCTAGCCCTGTGTTAAGCTGGTGTCTGGATTATTTTTAATTTTTATTAAAGCAGGTCTCACTAGCAGTAAGTTTGCTCAGAAAACTTTTGTATACTGCCCTTGTCTCCAAGCTGCTGTCCACCAGGAGTATGTGTGTGGGAGGAAGGGTAGGGGACAGGGCGGCAGATGGATCTGTCCCCATACTGCTGTACTGTCATCAGAATATGGATGGATTAAGCATGTTCTCAGAGCAAATATCATACAGAAGTCTTTCATAAAATCCTAAATCATTTAATTGTCCGGAAGACAAGCCCTGAGAGCAGGCTGTAAAGCACATTCTTATTCACTACCAAATTACCTAGAGTATTGCCATGACCTGTGCTCATTCGAGATGTTAGATTTGCATTTACCTGCCCCAGAACAAGGGTGAATCAAGCCAAGGCTTCAAGCATTATTACCTAGGCTGTACTTAAATGCTATAATCCTCAGCTGAAGGAACTCAGTATATAGGGCCTTAGCTTCCCATGATCTAGCTTGCAAATAGCTGTTGACTGACAACTTATAGCACAAGCAGAGACACTGGCAGGTTTTCTTTAATAGCTAAAAGAAAGAAAATACAATATGTTTTTCATCTGATTAGGTATATGGTGGCCACTGCTTTATTTTTCTAGTTTTTGATGCTTTTTTCTGTACACTTCCTGTGAGAAGTGTATAGAAAACATAAGCCAGGCCATCTTTCAAGAAGATACTTTAGAAGCCTTTAAGAAAAAAACCACCTCAACACTAACAACAACAACAACCCCCCAAAATGTTTTCCTGCAGGGATCTGGAGTGCTGTAAGATCACTATGCAGAGCTCTGGCAGGTCGCCTGCTGCTCAGCCATATACAGCAAAGGAGCTGAAGACTATCTTTGCTTTGTAGGTGGCAGAGCGCCTTCACAAAGTCCTGGCAGTCCCGGTCATGAGGCACAAACTTAAGATCCAGAGTGTACAAAAGATGGCAGAAAGTGGTAGCAGACAAAAAAGCAGTTTTGAACTCTGTGTGAGTCTCTTGGAGCTGAAGGGTTTTAGAGTTCTCCTTCACACTGAGGGAAAATTAGATGTCTTTGGATCAAAAATACACAAGTCATCCTCACCTTGATGTGCTCTCCAGAATTTGCGGATATGGACTTTGAGAATGCTTTTTAAACATCCTGCTTGAGATGACAGAGAATTTGAGTGACTATTGAAAGTTGTGGAGGTGATAAAATGCATTTGTTTTACTTGCCTGAAAGGAACAATGTACTTTAGCGAAGCATTTACTTTCACCAAAGCCCAGCTATGTTGCTGATGGCCGCTGTGCTTTTGGCTTGCAATGGAGGATGCTGTGCTATGTGCAGGAGGTTTAGAGAACAAACAGGAACCTTTGTTTCCTTTCATTTAGGAAAAAGAAAATAAGGCTGAAGGAGGAATGAATGCTGAGCAGCTGCCTGAAAGCTGCTTTGTTTCAGCTTCGTTATGACATGATCCCTGAATTGTTTTTTGATAAAGTATTTAATATATTGGAAGAAATTGCAGAACTATAGCTGTAGTAAGCAGTTTTATTTAGAATTTATTCTGTCTGTTGACTAGAGATAGCGGTGTAAATTCTAGTAAGCAGATGCTGGGCTCTTTGAAACAGGGCACTGAAATCTGATATAATACCAAATAGTGGAATTAACAGCGAATATGATAAGGGAAATGCGCAGTTGTCGAGCTCTGCTTACCACCTATTTCATCATATGGAGAGCAAAGAAATCATGACAGTACAACACACTGGCAGCATGAATCTGTCTCATTTAACATCATACTATTGTTGTCAGTTGGGAGAGCAGTTACTCGGTTTGGTGCTCTCCACTGAATATCCAGGATCATTTGAAGTTGGTGGAAATGTGAGTTCTTTGTAGCGTCTGCTTTTTACATTGTAGTGTTCTGCAACCTTAAAAACAGATGTCTGAAATAGTTTATGGTGCTTTTCCTCAAATATTATGCAGCACTGGTATGTGCAGAGCACAAAGGATTACCTCAACAGCATTGTGTAGGTCTTTGTCTTTAGTTTATGGTCTCTGTGATCTATTGTATGTAAACCTTTTTACGGGACTGGGAAGGGATGGTAGCCTAAGTAAAATTAAACACTGTACTATGCAAAACTTTTAGGACTCTCCTGTGCTCTAAATGCACACACTGAAGACCCAAAATAGAAAGCCTTTGGAAATAAACATTTTCACCAAGTAATTTTGACACAGAGAAGTATTTCACACTACACCACAGAAGATGATACTGGGTTTGATGCTGGCAGTAAGAGGACTTATTTTCCCAAGGTTCAGAGGAACGTTCTCTCCATTCTGTCACATTTTGGAATTTCAATGGGGAAAGCTTAGATATTTTTATCTTATCATCTCCCAGGTCCTGCATCACCTTCTTCCGTGAAAGACAGTGGAAGTTAGAGTCAAGTAACAGGATGGCTACAATCCAAAGAGCAAGAGATGCTTCCAAGAGAAATGAGTGACATATTTTAAGTTTTTGTTCAAGCAGCTGTACCGTTGTTGAGTATAATACATTCTTGTCTTCATGACTGAAGAATCATGCCAGCTGTAAGCCCTTACACTGAATAAAGAAGCATGCTATTTCCCTATAGGAAAATGCTAATCCAATCTATCTAATTTACAGTGTGGCTTAATGGTCAAAGCACCATTGGAGACTTCAAAATATTGTAATAATACGTAACCATTTAGTATATAAGGCAGGATGTGAATGCTTACATTTAAACCCAGGATGCGATGGGAATTGGGTGCTAAGGACAAGATTCTCAAAGACACAAGAGAGCATATCTGAAAATCTCAGTAAAGGAGACACACAGGGTTATTTGAAAGGCATTGGAGAGTAGAAGTCCATGGACTCATTCCCTTGGTTTGCCCTTTCCCAGGAGTTTATCTTTATTGGTAGCTGGGCAGTAATGCAGCTGTTTGGTTGTCTGCTCTCATCTGATGAACCTCATGTTGATACATCTTTAAATGAAGGGATAGGAATGTGCAGGGTTTTCATAGCTTGTCACTTTGCTAAAAGATGGAATACATAAACTCAAGGTTTTACAGATTAGGAACGGGTTTCCCTCAGGCAGCCTGTACTTTGGGAGCAATATAAACATTGAGCTATATATAAAATAAAACATTTCCTCTTACAATGAGGATTTTTAAGATGGCCTTGGCTCTGTGCCTTATGAGGAGTTCGGTCTTGTGCCAGATTATGTGTTTTAGAAAGCAATGCTCAGTCGAAGTGGCTTAGTGAGGTGCAGGTACAAACAGATCCTGCACAGCTCAGCCATGTTAAGATGGCAGCATTTCAGGAAAGACGCAGTAACAACACTGCAGGAGTGAAAGGAACTTCCCTGTTGAAGCTATCTATACCTTACCTCTTCTTAAATCGTATGCAATGTGTGATAGGCTACATTGAGCAAAAGATTCAGGAATTCAGCCTGGAGAAGAGAAGGCTCCGGGGAGATCTTATTGCGGCCTTCCAGTACCTAAAGGGGGCTACAGGAGAGCAGGGGAAGGACTTTTTACTAGGGCATGTAGTGATAAGACAAGGGCTAATAGTTTTAAACTGCAAGTGAGTAGGTTTGGATTAGATATCGGGAAGAAACTCTTTACTGTGAGGGTGGTGAGGCACTGAAACAGTTTGCCCAGAGAAGTTATGGATGCCTCATTGCTGGAAGTGTTCAAGGCCGGGCCAATGGGGCTTTGAGCAAGCAGGTCTAGTGGGAGGTGTCCCTACCCATGGCAGGGGGGTTGGAACTAGGCAATCTTTAAGGTCCCTTCCAACCTAAACCATTCTATGATTCTATGAATTTGTGGCATGGAACTGAGCCATATGAAACCTGGAAATTGTCTCAGTGCCATCTAACCCTGGAATTGCCTAAGTTCAGGTGGCCTCTCACTGTTGACTTTAATTTTGCCATGTGGCTACGATTTTGGTTGTCTGTATCGCTGCATCTGCCTCACTCTGAGAAGGTGGGTAGTCTTCTTCCTCCAAAGCTTCATCAGAAGTATCAAATCATGCATTCCTCTCTCACCTCTTCTGAAAGGCTCAACATGGCAGGGCTGCACATAGTAGCCTATAGGTTAGAGTGCTCTCCCACAGGGAAACACTCACCTCACCTGAAGGGATCTATTGCTGTCCACCACACTGTGGATTCATCTGTACGGGAATACTTGCCCGTGTTTTGTCTTTGTCCTTTTCTACTAAGGACAGTGAAAGAAGTTGTAAGCATTGTTGTAAGCCTCACTAACATAAGGCCACCATTTGTCACATTTTCCCTCGATAGATCTTCTTTTTCTACTGAAAACTTCGTCTGGAGCAATCCAGAAATCCCAGACATGCATTTTGCCTGTGCGTATCAAATCTACCCCACATGCACAAATCAGCTGTCCAGGGCAAATACAATAAGTTCAAAGCTTCTTGCAGGCATCTGGCCTACCGTGCATGTGGCATACACATTTCTTGCATGGAAAAGGCAAAGCAGCAGATTCATGTACATGCAACAAATGTGTGAGCGTATGCAAATACTTTTGTCTAGGTTAAGCAATGTTATGTTCCAGGCTCGTGATCCCACATGCCCAAAGCTGTGACTGCCACCAAAGCTCCAGAGAGAGTGAAAGGGCTCCTGTCAGTGTGTTGCTTCTTGACCAGTACTGGGTGAGCTCTACAGACAGGGCATTTCCTGTCCTTTTCTAAAGAGCCCAACGCCCACACTGGACCTAGCCCTAGATGGCCACCTGCGCTTTCCGGTACTTTTTTGTATAAATACCTCTGAAAAGCTAGTCTCAATCCCTTTACAAGCTCTGATGAAGTCCCAGACTATGCAAAGACGTAAGGCAAAGTGCTTTGATTTGCAGTTCTACCGATAATGAGCGCTGCAGTCCACTGCACAGAATCTCTAGAACATCACGCCAGCCTTATTTAGGTGCTTTAATAAGGAATTAGGTTTCAAATTTTAGACATCAGGAGTTTAATGTTGTGGTCACAGTTTGTGTGCATATTGCAGAACTCGTGGGTAAAACATTGAATAGAAACTCTTTTTTTATCCCCTAGTTGTCTTAGAAATCATGTTTCATTAGAGCAGTGCAAAATGTTCACAATGAAACACCAGACCACACAAAAGTCACCTGGTGTGGAGTTTTGTTACAAACTAGTAACGCAAACCATATTTATCAAAAGATTTCCTTAGCATTGTGGAACTCCTGAATGACCTGAACTCAATTTTAAGCATATATGGTGTGTGGCTTTGGATCAGAATCATGCAGAATTCATAGCTTTGCATGGTTTTGATGTGAGGTGCGAATAAACACCAGGTGAAGCACAGCAATTTCAATTGAGTTTCAATTTGATCAGGATCCGATCCTCACCCGGTGTTAATCGGTGTAGCTCCATTGAAGTCAGTATTTTGCTCCGTTGCGGAGCTACACCAATTTACTCTAGCTGAGGAGCTGATTGAAATTTTCAGTTTGCTCAAACCTGAAAGTCAAAGTCTAACTCAGTGGGTGTGAAACTATTTGGATCAAAATGAAAGAAAATGTTTGGACAAATGCTTGTGAAGTAAAACTAGTTCTGTATTTTGCAGCTGTAAGGTCGCAGCCCTGAAATATATATTCCTAATGATATAACCATAAGTTAAAATCCATCATTACTTTTTTTTTTTGCTAACCAGTAAAACGACTTTTGCTAAATTTACCTTGTGATATAAGTGTTAAAGGAAAAAAAGTATTTCTACTCAAGTTTTATAATAATCCCAAATCAAACAAGTTTTGGAGATAACTAAGAAAAGTCATGACATTGAATGCCTAAGAAACCTCTATTTTGTTTTTGTACTTATACATTTAATATATAACTGTAAAGGCAGCAAAGGCATGCAAGTACTACATAGGACTACACAGATAATCCCAAACAAATCACCTTTTCCAGGGCAGCCCTGGAGAAAACTGAAAGGTGACATCTTTAACTTAGATTTCAACTCTGCTTCCTTTGTTTATTGTTTCCTTTCCAATGATTCCATCAATTCAGAGGACAACTTTCCATTGACTTGCCCTTTTCCCTGAATATAGTAAATAAAGACAAAATAGAGAGCTAGTAATGCCACGGGCTATATTTCTGAAGCATTGTTAGTGTTTTCCATGTGAATAGAAGGGTAACATTGTGCACCTATTAATAATGATTAACGTGGCTTCACTGGCTGCATCCATGCTCATAAATCAAGGCAATGTTCCTGGGTGCTGGGCTTTAATCAACTGTATAGTTAAATTGCTACAGCTGCCCCAGCATGGGTTTAGGCCTGTACTGGCCTAAACAGTACTGGCTGACAATTTCTGGGCACGGTGCAGGAGTCGGCACGCGCCACTGACCATTTCCGAATCGTATGTTGCATGCAGCCCTGTGCTTGCAAGCTGAGAGAATTTAATAATATGGTCAAAGACATGCCAATTCCTGACAATGGCCAGGATTGTTCTGGCATGTCTGAGTTACTACTGTAGATAGAGCCATTGTGTCTCATTCTTAGCCTGCCGGCCATCTTACACATTTCATTTTTTCTCTCTCCTTTCAGATTCTGATGCTTGTTTTAGATTTGTTTTATTTATCTAGCAACTTTCTGGTCACCACATGGTATAAACAGCATCAGTTCAGATGTGTTGTCATGTGTGTTTGTTGCACTTGTTAGAAAGACAAATTTTAGGATGTACTTATATCTTTTGGCATCTGCGAAAAAAGAAAGCCCCCCAAACCAAACCCAACCCCAAACACCAAACCCTTCTCAAGAGAAATGTTTGCATGGAATACAGACTGATTCAGTATTCTAAATAGAGGTGGTTTTACAGTACACTATGTAAGAAAAATTAGGGTGGTTTCCTAGTATGAAAAGAATCCTTTTGGCAAATGTATTAAAACTAAGAAAAGATGATGAGGAAATCTATTTTTCTCAATGGAACAAGTGAAAACTCTGTTAGCATCAACACTGGTAAAACACGGTATAGCTGCTTTCTCACTTTGTCAATGTTTACATTCCTCTTCCCTTTCTTTAGGTATAGAAGTCTTTAAGGTCTCATGTGCTGAATCTTTAACAATTTCATATGTCATTGCTTTTGCTTATTAATAGGAAATAAGAGGAAGAATGTATACAGGTATCAAAGCTTTTATGGGAAATGTGGAAAGAAATACCAAAAACTTCCCACAAATTTTGAAACCTGAACTGTGTCTTGGCTTTACAAATGACTTGTGGAGAACTATTTTTTTTTCCTAAAATAAACAACTGACAGCATTTACCAAAACTGTACTGTTTTATGGCAAATGAAAAGCTGGCAGGGGGGGGCATTTCACGAGAACGACTTTTCATGAGCATATTCCATTTGGTCACTTTTTGGAAAAATAATCGTCAACTCTTTCCAGAGAATGCTTCCATTACAAAATCGAGAAGATCCTGTCATAGACACAGCCTGTGCAATGAGAAATATCCTTTAAACTGAGTGCAGAGTTGAGATGATGGTGAGCTAGGAGAGTTGCTTGGTGTGGGATCATTTCCAGGTGTAGAACTGCTTCTCTTTTGCCCCTGTCTGAGACCACGTAAGGAAAAATCTTCCTTTCCTCCTATTTACTAATCCTGTTCATCGCTGGCAACACTTAGGCTACATGTCATGGGTGTTAAGCTGTAGTAGGTTAGATAAATAGGTCTGAATGTTATAAGTCTGAGAAAGAAATCTGTTGTAAGACTGGGAAGTCTCAAACTCATCTCTTTTCTTCAGAGTGGGTGAATGAGGGATAGTGGGATCCTGCAGAGAGGAGTGGAATTAAAGAGTGAGCTTTAAAGAGTGAGAAGAGTGTTGAGAGGGATCCCCAAGACATCCTGTTAGAACAGAATCCTCTGGAGAGGGGGGATGATCCAGTGGTCGACGAAAGGTCCCGGCTGAGAGGTGGGAGATCTACAGCAGCCCGAAGTAGTTCTTGAAAGGTTGGCTGCTTGCCTGTCTGCCTGTTTGGAGTGAGGTTCACGCCCCAGAGCTGCCAAATTCTGTGTGCAGCTCTGTGCTGTTTTGTGAGTTGGGACTTGGAGTTCTGACTCAATGCCAAGGGCCTGTATGCTCTGCACCTACTGAAATATTTGGGGTATTGTCAGGAATTGTAAACTTATTCTTGGGGTGTGTTCATACAGAGCTATTCTTGCTAGCATTCCATACAAAAATATCACTTTAAGAGGTGTTTTGAAAAAGATCACTGGCTGAAAAGTTAATTTCCTGCCCAAATGGATGAGGCCTGCAAGGTAAAATAAATGTATTTAAAGAAATCGGCTATCTAAATCAGTCTATTTCAAAAAGAGTTTACTTTTGTCAATAAGGCAGAATCTTGTGAATCTACACACTTCATAATTTGCACATAAGGTTGGCAATTTTTCCCCACTTTTTGGCAATGATTTAATAGCAGAGAGCTGTAGCAAGGGCTCAGATTTCTAGGATTATATTGTATTGCACAATATACTGCAGCATATTTACAGAACCTGATTAATTTGTATTAATATGAACCCACCCACTGTAAATTACTGGGTGGTTTTTTTTTTTTACACCTTTTTTTTTTTTTTTAATGCCACAGCAAGGAGCACATTTCAACCGAGCATCCTGAACAAGCAGCAAAGTGGTACGACGGTGGAAGTGGGGAAGGGACCAGATATGAGAAATATTCCTTTTAGGTCCAGATGAGGACAACTTTTTCCTCCTTGCTATTGGATTAGTAGTCAGGAGACCCGTGTTCCGCTCCTGAATCAGGAATTGATTTGCTGTGTGACTTTCTTGCTCAGTTCTGCAACTGTCTGTGAAATGATGATACGACTTTGATGCCATTGGTATCCTTTGCTTTAGGTTCTTCTGTACAGTTTGCATGTGGTTGCATTATTTGCTTCTAAAATACATCCAGTGATGCTCACAAAGCAGTTTGGTTAGAATCACTGAAAACTGGCGTGGCTTAAAGTACCTTTGCATAGGGTATAAGAGGAATGAGAATTTGGTTCTGGTATCTGAAGGACTGTCTACATGGAATTTGAGACCAAATCCAAGCTAAGTTGTATAGAAAGCAGTTGTTTGTAGTTAAAATAAAGTAGTTCTTGAATTCAGAGTCAGTTGGGAAACACTTTTGTTCATCTGGACAATGATTAAGAATAGGAAAGAACAGAACTTGGCTATATATTATACTCCCTAATTTTAATGAGGAGATGATATTTATTCCATCTAAAAAGGTGTTGCTGGCTAATTACATGATTAAAAATTTGGCTTGGCATTATCTGAGCTTGTACAGCAAACCTGACCTTGCGTTATATAGGCTTTTAAATAGGATTACTATGAAGTAGAGAGCAACTAATTAAAAGATGGCAGGTTTCCAGTTTCCAGTTGATGACCTGCTGCTGCTGCTGCTGCTGCTTGTTGCTGTCCCCAGGGTGAGCGGAGCAACACGATCCCCCGCTCTGGGATGTACAGAATGTTCTGTGGTGTTCGAGTCAGGCGTTCTATGGAAACTTCGCAGGATCTTGCATCCTCAGTGCTTTTCATGCGCTCTAGCTGGGGGAAACTGCCAGAATGCCAAACCAAACATTTTTATGGGTTTCCTCAGGCCCTACCTCCACATCTTGTTGAAAAATTAAAGCACACACAATCATGGGTGGGTCTGTTGAAGCAAGCAGGCACTATTATTCCAGGTTTTCAAGGTTGTTTTTCAGTCTGTGGATCCAGTCAATTAAGGAGGAGCACGTCTAAACTCTCCTCTGAAACTTCTCATGAAAAACCCCAGTCCAGGAACACTTACCAAATACTGCTCAGCAATTGCAACAAGAAATCAGAGAAGGTAGAGATTTTTGCTAGAAGCACCACTATCACGGAAACTTAGCGGTTTAGTTTTATCAATGAAACAGAGTTTCAGATTAAAAAGTCCAGGAACACTCCCATTCCCCATTTCACTCCCACTGTTTGAATTCATAGGACACTTAGAACAAAGTCTTGTCAGCATTTTTTTTACTCCTTGTGGCTAGAATAGTAGTAAGTAAGATAGGAGTATAAATCCTACGAGTGAAGTGTTTGCTGTGGCAGCTTGGAGTTCAGTGCAGGTTAGCCACCTAAACAAATGCCCCAATTTTCAGATTAAGTTTTCAGTCCACGCTTTGCTCTGCTAAGACTATATGTTTCTCATCACCTGACCAGCTAGTTGCAGCTTGTGCACACATCCTCAAACAAGCTTTCAATCGTACCTTGTGACTGCCATGTAGACATGTCTTTAACCCCTGCATAGCAATGCCAGACAGTAAGCTGCTTCTCTGATGCAGTTTTATTGCATTCTTTCTGCAGCCTCATCTTTGATCTAGAAAGATCATCCTGGCTGGATAGGAAGTTACTTCAGGCTGTATATTTAGTTCATGTTATAAAAATTAGTCTTAAACCTCTCAAGACGTGTGCATACCTAAGACCAATTAAAGGGATTTTATTTCCATACCCTTTTAAGAGATTAAACAGTAGATGCCAATTGTGCCAAAAAGTTTTTCTAGTACAGACTCTGCAGGAGCCAAAAAATACAAGACATCTTCAGCCGGAGGCATTGCCAAGTGCAAGCATTCAAAATAAAGCCGTAATGTGATTGGGTTGCATGGCACTATTTAATCTGAGGACAACTTTGCAGAATTTCCTGGCTAAAAGCCCTGAACTATATAGTTCTGCATGACACGAATCTCTGAAATTGCTCTGTGCTGGGATTTGAAACACTATTGTTCTGGGGGGTGAATGAGGAGGAGGGGTGGCTTCTATTCCTTTTCTACCTAAATACTTTTTGTACCTAAATATTACATAGCTCCACAATGTTTATGAGGAAACTTACCCTTGCACTCTTGCTGTCTTATACTGTGTTTTTCAAACACCTATCTTTTTTGACTTGTCAGTCGTGGACATCCCTAAATGATATATGAATCTCACAACTGCAATTCACTTGCATATATTACTTCAAGAAGGGTCTCATAATTCTTAAAATATGTGTGGGAGACAGAGAGGGGAGTAAAGTGATTTGGTTTTCTTTCTGCACTGGCAGGAGGGGAGATGGTCCAATTGTGTTCTAAAAGTCAGTCTTCCTAAAATATGCTTTATACTATGGGCTGAGCTCTGCCCACGTGAATGCTTTAGAGCCCTCAGTTCGCAACTACCTAGAGGCTCCTGGAACTGTTAAAGTCTCATTTTGTTCCTTCAAAGTGGAAAAAGGAGCCTGGCCCAAATTAAGCTAGGAGTGCTGTTCCCAAGGCATACCAAGCTTTATGGGACTTCAAGCACAGTATTTCAAACTCTTAATTCAGAAGTATAGGGGAAAGCAATCGCCACTATATTATGCCTCTTTTTCTAAACAATCCAGTATGTTTTCTTTTTGTGTAAATGTGATGCAGCTGGTTCTAGTACCATATTTACAGTAAATATCCTTTTTGGTAAACTAAAGGCTTATTGAGGCAGTGCAGTAATAATGTGTTAAAGGATTTAATCCACTTTTTGAACAGTTACTAAGCATGTATTTTTTTGAATGGATGAACGAATGAATGAATGATCTGAGCATGTAAAACAAAATCTTAGCAGTGCAAAGGATCAGAAATGAGCCAATGTTTATATTTTTAATTCTCCGCTCATGAAAGAGCCGTGGGTTTTGAAGGAATCCTGATTTTGCTTGAATTTAGCGCAGTAAGATCTAAGGGCTCTTCTGTGATGAATTTCTTCAGGAGTTCAAATGAAAATATGGACATTTCAGCCAGAACCTATTGCTTAAATTTAATGAATTAATTAGACACAGAAAAATGTTAAAATATATGGAATGAGAACAACTTTTTTCCTTTCTTTAACAATGTTAAGAAAATGGACTTGTGTTATGGTTTCTATCATTGATGCAATCTGTTTTAAACATATTTTATCCTAGTTGCTTTTTTCCTGCATCTTTTTGGATTAAACAATATTCTTCAGTAGATGTGATGGCTATTATAGTCTGTTTTCTTCTAAGAGATTTCCTGCATATATCCCACCATGCAGACTCAAGTAAACTTGTAATAAAATGCTTCTAGAGGACTTTTCTGTGAGCCTGCTTAACTGTAGCCATATTCATTTATATGACATTAAATTACCTAAGAAACCTGTTGGTCAGAGGAGCTTAAGTAGAAAACTATTGTCAGCTTACAAGAAGCCTTAAGAGCCTTTTAAGGAGCCCAAAAGTGTATAAAACAAAAGTAAAACCCTTAATTCAATACTTTTTCCGTTATACCAGTACGATTCTTTAACGTTGAGTTCACTTTCATTTCTGACTAGTCAAGTACTATTTTAGACAGCCCGAAGACACTTTTGGTGCTCAGATTTGAGCACCTTACACGTGAGTTCCTTGTGCCAGGTTAAAATGACTGACAGGCGATGGACTTTTAGCTGGGTCAGATGGCAAAGCGACATCCTTTGCTGTGCAAGGCTGCATACTTACGCCATAGAAAATGGTCAGCTTATTTATTCTTTAATTAACAGAAGACTTCACTGTCATAATGAAAAAGCTGCTTGTGTAATATAGCTTGTCTCCTCAGAGAGCAGATGGGTCTCTAGAACCAAGAATTGTGTCCAGCTGGGCGTTTATCTTTCCAGCTGAATTTATCAGACAGAAACATAGAAGTGGACGTGAAAGCCTGAGTTACCTATTCAAGTTCTTTAATATAACTACCATGTATTTTCACAGTTTGTTAAGATTTTCTGAAAAGCAGTCGTGTTTTTCACCTCTTTACTCTGGAATAGATCTTCCTTCAGAAGGTTATTACCGTAATGGCTAGACGCTATCAGTTTCCAGTCTCACATAATTTATGACCCGTGCCAGCCCTGTCTGTTGGCTTATGCCACTGTTCTGCTTTCCTGATGTTTACTTGCCCACGCCAAATTAGTTTTATAAGGCTACACCAGTAGAACTTTCTTAGTTTCCTCTCAAATGACAGATTACAAATTCCTCTGGCTATCCTAGTATGCCACCTCTACAACTGTTCTAGTGATGAATTGGTTTTCCTTGAACCTAAGTTGTATGCAGTATTGCAGGTGAGGTCTCCCAAAGGTTGCACAGTTGGACACTAAGAATTTTCTGCTCTTCCTCTAGTGTTACCTTAACAAAGCATTGCTTTTGTAGCCTCCTGCAGTCATCTGGTAGCTCCAGAGCAGACTCTACTGAGTCTTTACCAAATCAGAGTTTTAGTTCTTAAACTTAAATGCATGTTTTGTTATTTTCACTACTGAGTGTCATCTCATTTCAGTTCACAAATATCCAGTTCTTTCAGTGGGTTTTCCTTGTCCTCTTGTCTGTTGATGTATGCCTCTGTGTTGCCTGCGGACTCCGTCAGTGTACTCCCATGTTCTAGAGCCAGGGCATCAATCAAAATAGTAAACAAATTCTATTCCTTGTGAAACTGTTTGTAACCCCACCTCCAGCCTGACCCTTTCTTTCCATTTTACGCATTACTCTCTCCATTTTTATGTGTTTAGCTTCATGGTAACGTATGCTTTATTTAGAGACTGCAGTTTGTTACTGGGCCTGGGAACAGAATCCGGACCAGCATCTTTCTCCCTGGCAGATGTCTAGCAAATAATTGAAAAATCCATTAGCAGACTTTTTATCTTCTTAACTATGCCTAGCCTAAGTAGTGCATCACTTTTCCTATTAGCTGTAGTAGCAGAGGTGAGGTCAGCATTCATGCTGGGTTGGTTTTGGTTTTGGAATGGGGATTTCATTGGTTTGCCATACATAATTTGGGTTCTGTGTTTTTAAAATTGCTGATTTATTTAGCACACTAAGTGAGAAAACATTCAAAACACATCTTCTAATTAAAAATTATGCTGAGGCTCTCAACAATATACAGATGTTCCACATTTTGGTCATGTATCATCCCAGATTTTGATGGATAGCATAACACTGAGCTAAACTGCAAGACTGAGACTATCTTGTCCTATATTGTCAGAGGAGCCAAGGCCAGGGGAAATTGTGTTTTCCCTACTCCAAATACAGTTTTGCTGTTGTTGTTTGGTCATTAACAGTGCGAATTCACAAGTTTCTGTTTCTTTTAGGGCAGGATTGCATCATGATCCTCACTGAATGGCAGTTTAATAGAAAACCTCCAGAATTTGGGATACTGGCTCTGTCACGTCCATAATGAGTCTGCTTTCTTTTATGGTTGTGTGTGTCAGAGTGTGCAAACAGCTAGCTGGCTACAACTGCAGGTCTCTTACCCAGCACCACACTGGGAAAAGCATCCAAATGAGGTCCAGCATCTGCAAACAAAAAAGTCTTATTAGATCATTCTTCACCTCTGGAATCTAGCACAGTGTCGACTGCTGTCTTTATTAGTACCTCACGCAGCTCAAGCAATACAAACAGCGCTATTCTTGGCCTCATCTAAAACCAATCATAATGTCAGGGAGAGTTTCATAGTGGAATCCCATCTACAACCAAGTTACACCTCATGTGGGCCAATGTTCTCAATTCTTCGGTCACAAAAACCAGCCCGCCGCTCCTCTCACTGGCACAAATCATATTTCCCACCAGGGCAATGAGTCTTTCAGACTCTGAGTTTTTCTGCTTACAATTCTGAATGCACATTAGCGTTTGGAGTGAGGCAGCTAGATCTGAGCAGGCTCCAGGGCCCGTTAAACTTCATCATCTTGAAGCTCACTGGCATCGTTGTTATTTAAAAAAAACCCCCACGCTTAAAAAATGAAGGACACATTCCACATGTACTAAGTATAACTTTCATCACTACGAGTATTTCCATATCCAAAATATGTGAATTTATATTTGATCTGTGCTTTATGAAAGAAACTATTATACAAAGTTTCCATTTTGGTTGAGTAAGTGCTGTTTAATTTGTGACTTCTCAGAGGATTAATTACAAAAAAAGAATAATGACAAATGGAAGGATTTGTTTATCTAGGTTGATTCAAAAATAAACAGGATCATAGGGCTGGCCATTAGTCTGAACTGGTTCTAGAGGACACAAACCCCTTTTTCTGGGTGGGTGAGTCTGTTAAACTTGGTATGTCTAAGAAACCATAGTTAAGATCAGCAGGCAAAGTTGAAGAATTAAATAACTGATTCACTTTTTAGAATAGCTGTGTCTTGTATACACAGGATTTGGAGCTTTTCAAAGACATTCTGCCCTTTACACAATGACTTTAGCATTTAAAAACAAGATAAGGGCATGTTTCTATCCACAAAAGCTGTGATTTTGAATAAAAATAAGGTTTATGTTGGAAGTTACTGACTGAATCTTTAAAAGAGTGTGATTTGTGTGTGATTTCCATGGATTTAGTTGCAAAATACATAAGTATGATTTGCTTATATTGATGGTAATAATTAAACACAATAATGTTTTTACTCACATCTTTATTTTCTACCCTCACCTGGCAAACTGGGTTCAGTTCTGGTCACCTTCTTGTTAACCTTTTCCCTTGAAAACTGATTATTAATTCTGACTCTTTGTTTTTAGTTTCTTAGCCTGTTTCTAATTCATGGCAGTATTTTACCTCTCACCCCAATTTAGTTGCCATAAGGGTTTTTGTGCAACAAAGCAAATGCCACTTTAGAAAAAAGGAATTGCAAAAGACTCTTACGGGGACCTTATCAAGCACTTTAATTCTTTTTTTTTTTTTTTTTAAAATCTTTTGAAGGAAAGAAACTAATATAAGAACATATTTACAGTATAAATTTAGAAAATAATGAGATAATGAAAATATTAATATGACTCTGTTGTTTTGGAAACATAACTATAATAGCTCTGAAGTAGTACATGAAAGCCTGAAGGTGAAAGAGAAAATGAATCTGACTAACTCTGGGATCCCAGCCAACAACTGATTGCAAGGAGTTTAGATCTAAGGGGGAGTTAGGTGCTGAGTGGACATACTAAACATAGTGATTAGAAAAGGAAAAAATTAATAAATACAGAACATTCATAAAATGAACCTTCAAGGCGATGGATAGTACAAAAAGGAAAGTTCGTGGGCCAGTGGAATTCCTAGTCATTTACACATTCCAATAAGTGAAAAGATATCATATGAAAAACGGCAACGTGACTTCTGAAGCATCCTAGATATTTGCCATAGTCGCAATATTCCTATTTATAAATGAGGAGGATGAAAGACACATATTATATGTAGTTTGATATCTGACCAAAGATACAGCAATTCTGCATCTCAGCTGATATTCTTGGACGCAATAAAGAAATCTGAATTGGATTTCCTATGGCACAGGATCTTGGAACAACATGAAAGTCAAAGTTTTGGAACAGCAGTCAATCTAGAGATAGAAAGTGACATCAGTCAACATGAAGTGGCACAAAGGAAGCAAAAAGAAAAGTAAGAGGGAGCCATTTTGTGTTCATAGTCCCAACAGGTACAACTACATTGACAAGATGAAGGAGAATGAGACAAAACAGAGACTAGCTGAAGCCGTCAGCCCACGTATTGACAATGAGCCAAATCCTGAAGGTGACTCATTATGAAGACGTAAACAGTCCTGGTCGGTGACTCAGTGGTGAGGAAGCTTGGCTAAGACATCTGTAGTCCATATAAAGAAAACAGGATGATGAGATTTCTCTGGGGTATGGTAAGATAAACTATGGGACAATAATACTGCACGTGCCTATGATAGCCTGTAGAAAGTTGGGACATTCTTACCCTTTATAGCTCATGGAGGAATGTACATATCACCAACAAAGGAAGCTTTGATTGGCATTTGCCTGGGGAATCTGAGAGGAGCGCTGGAAATGGATATAGTGTGAATCTTCTGAGAGTCTGTGGAGGAAGGAAGAGGGTGGGTGATGAATATCATCATGTAGGGAGTGAATGCAGAGAATATTACACAGTTTGGTCAGTTAATTTGTTACGGCTTAGAAACTACCATCTGTGTAGAAGGTCCATCTTCTTTCCAATTTTAAAAACTGTCTGTGTGTGCCTGGGAAGATCTCAGCAAAGCAAAATACAGAAAGAACATAGATATTCTGGGAGTGATGCTCCATAGGTGATGGGGTTGATTTTAAATAAAAGGTGAAGATTATGCATCTGTATGCTGCTTCTGTATGCTGCAAGAAGAAAACACTATCACTAGTAAAAATTAGCTTGGGTCTAAAATAAAAACTTTATAGAATGATGAGAATAACTAGAAAGGAGACATATTGCACATTGTTTCAGTCTACAACAAAAGAGAAAGCTGTAGGTGAACATTTTTGAAAAACTGCTTACAAGTTTTATGAAATGCATGGAAGTGAAACTCTTCAATCTGTGATATATTAATGAAAAACTAGGGATCAGTGACAGCAGGCAAAGCTGTAGATTGGCTCTTGTCACTATTTGTAGACCCAGGCTTGAAGCAAGACTCCAGTTTGACGGATGCTGTGGAAATACGCAACAGACCAAAGATCCGTGAAGCTTTTCATAATCTACAGGTGAACACAACCAAGTAACGGTTTAGCAACTCTGTGAAAACTAGCAAACATATGACATCAAAGATGTTCTGCGTTAGACAGAGAAGTACTTTGCACTCAGCAATGTGAACCAATTTTTTAGCAGTTTGAGAATTACCAGGTGGTATTCTTTGGTTCTGCAGGCTTTTACTTGTTTTCTTACCCTACCCGTCTCTCTCCTGGGAAAATATTGCTTCAGCTTCCACTATTATTTTTCAAAGGTTCCTCACATGATTGCTATTCTACCACAAACACCACTTTATATTATGTCACAGACATTGCTTCTTCAGGAATGGGGAATGGCTGTTGTGTCTGAATTTTGTGGCCACTGTTGAGGGAAGTGTGTGCGTGGCTCATTCCCGCACCTGTTTCCTCCCTGTGTTTCACTGCCAGGGAGGTTCTCTGGGGTCTGTGTCATAGAGCAGCCCGGGTCAAGCGATTTTTCTGTAAAATATTTCTCTTTATGTCTATCTTCCTCTTTATACACATGAGAGAAATAGAGAGAAAAGATTGTTAGGAAGTCATTACTGAAGTAAAATAGAATTACAGGAGGTATTTCTCTGCTGGGAAGAGAGCTAGTCTGCATCTCTCCTTGTCATGACTCTATTTTCTTTCTGTTCATTTGAATTGGAATATTATCGTTTCTAGGGTACTGTTAGGTAAAAAGTTAAAAGTTGCACACAATGCTGAGAATTCCTCTCAAGAGATCAGGAAATGTTACCTTCTTGGCCGCTGCAATGAAATCTGACACTTTTGTTTTGGAGTTGCGTTTTGCAGACCTGTTTGATATTTGGTAAATGTATCCATTTGTCAACTAACCATTGGACTTTTGCAGCATTTTCTCCTAATGAATTCCTATCAAAACTAATGCGAGGAGAGTACATTCCTGCTCATCATGAATAAGTGCACCACAGTTCGATCCTAAATGAACTGGGAGCTATGTGCTTGCAATCCTTCCCAGTTGCTGACAAAGACCTGAGTTGGCTCAGCCAGGCAAAGAAGCAAAGAACTTAAATTCTCAAGAGCTTGAATCATGGAACATAACTTTAAAGGAAAACATTGACTGGGGGTTTTGAAGGGAATAGAGAGATTTAGACCACTGTTGCTTAAAAAATATGCCGTTTTCTGTACTCTTTCTGCTTTTATAGAACATTTGAATTGCTAAATTAGTTAAAATAAGACCTTAATAAAAATCTGCTTTTAGAATTGCTATGCATGCGGCAGCGTACTGATAAAATTCTATCATATACCTTGACTCAGATAGGGATTTCAAAGGGTGGGTTTTTTTGTTGTCATTTGGAACAAAATTAATGGGATTAATTGGGCACAGCCTTAAGTTCCCAGCATCTAAGAACAAAATTAATGGGATTATTTGGGCACAGCCCTAAATTCTGAGAGTATTTGGCACTGCCTATTCAGTAGAAAGTATTGCTGAAATGGATGCTGCTCTAAGCTGCATGGAACAAAAGAGCAAAGCAGGATTGTGGTACCTTAGGAAGGTTTTCTTCTCACGTTCATCCAGCTGGCAATCAGTGTTGTACCTCCTGTAAACCAGAACAGAGCAATGAATGTCCCTCATTTATTTTTCCCAAAATAAGTATCCACCAATCTGAAGAGATAACACTCAGGTAAACTAGAATCTTTAGAATTTTGGCTCAAATAAGGTGATAGCTGAAAAGGGGTAAGTTAAGAGATGCATGAACAGCCCTGAAGTAGAAAAAGGTGGCTCATTAAAAATAATAAGAAACTGTCTTAATTCTAGGAGATGTACCCTCGGTGGTTTGAACTGGTCCCAAACACTGTTTCAGGTGCTTTCTTATTCCTGGGAAGCAAACAGTTGTTCATCTGCTGCACACGTTTCATACTTTTCAGTTTTATATTTGAGAACAATTTTTTTTTGCCAATCCGGGCTAAGGATCTCCAAAGCATCTCAGTGACTTTGCTTTACCATTAAACGGGCTCCCCAGGTGCATTTTTAAAAAACAAGAGTAGATGTCCAAGTTACTTAAGCACTCCTGAAAACCTTACATCAAATTTACATCTGCCTATCGCTAAAGCAAGAGATGTTCTATTCTCATATACAATAGCATGATGATAAACACACCGGATATGGGGTTTAGATGAGTCACCGTGGCATTTCCTCAGGGGACCCAGACCATGAATAACCCTCCATAAGCCAAATTGAGTAGCAGTGAGGGAGGACCGTGTAACCCAGTCTGTTGCTATGTTTCAAACAACCCAGTCTGTTTCCAGGCTTCAAGCACATACTCCCTGTTAATACCCTGGGCCAGCTACATATTTCACAGTTAGCATCACAGAGGAAGCATGGTTACTAATCGGATGTTACTCTCTCTGTCCCTCTTGGGTAGTTAGAAAGAAAGAAAAGGAAATTTTATATTGTTAACCCCCCCCAAATTTATTTCTACTCTTAGCAGAGATTTAGTGACAGTAGACTCAAAAATATGAAATCATAAACCAAATTGTAATAAATGAGCCATCCCGGGATTTCAGCTATGGTCCCTTTATCCACAGAGTATTGTAAGACATCACCTCCTATGCAAATTGCAGTTAACCGGTAACTTTTTTTAAGACTAGATCTGTAATACTTCCAATGCTTCTGTCACTCAGTCTGTTTTCATGGGGACTAACTGGACAGCTCTGTCCAGTTTTCAGGACTGTATCAGAGATTTATCAGTGTAGAGGCTTTTGGATACCTTAAATCCTTTATGATCAGGAAATTTAATATTCTGAGACTTAGTCTCTCCGAGATCATGCAAGCTTTATCAGTTTTTATCTGATGACCCATTTCATATTGTTTTTATCCATTTACAGCATTTGCAAGGCCGTATTTTAAAACACAAAATTAAACATTAATCTTTGTTTCTCTCTTTCCTGGCCCTGAATGCTTGATTTCTCAACCTCAGTTTTGTTCCAATCTATTTTTGAATCTCTTTGCATAATTCGATGATATATTACTTATGAGATAATATGAAAATGCAGAGTTTTAAAAATATCCACTGTTGTGGGTCATAAGGGCTTTTTTCTTCTTTGCTTTTTGAGGGGGGTTTGTGCTCTTTTAACAGCAATTGCCTGAATTGCTGTGCTTCTGCCACATATTGGACCTCACATCTCTGGGCTGACACCTGTTATTTTCACAATAGCCACTTTTTATGTTCTTTGAAGTTGTGACAGGTGTTGCAAAACATAGGGGTTTTTTATATCATGTTGGCTTACTTCTTATTAAAACCAGAAAATATCTTTTTTCAATTACTTGTTCTGCTTTAAAAGACCTCCTCTTCCCATGGTACAAAGGAAATGGATATTTGTTTCAGGGTTCATATGTTAAAATTAAGAAGAAGCCAGGTCTGATACAAACACAGAAGTAATGACCCCTACCTTTCCTGTGGTTTATTCTGTAACTGAGTTATTATTGCACTGGAGCACGAGGAGGGATTCCTTGCATCTTGGTTGAGAACACTAGGGGACAACAGCTTTTGGGGTAGTAAACTTTTTCAGTTTCTTTTGCACTGTAGAGTTCCTTTGGATCTGTCACAGCTCTTGCAAATTCTCCTTGATTAGTTTGCTGAGCCTGTGAGGTTCAACTCAGAAATCTTTCAGTGTTCTTTCCCCTTAGCTTATCTCATCTTTTTTCAAAGTCAAATTTCAAAGCAAAGGACGATGAAGTCTTTTGACCCTATTCCTGCCTCCTTTTGATAAATAGACTGATTTGCTTTTTTTTAATTATTATTATTTTATTTGATATAGATTTGATAGACATAACAGTGTACTGGTTTACGAAGAGGAGTGATATCTGTGGTGTGGAAGAGAATCTTTCTGGCAGATCTGAAGCACAAGTAACCTAGAGGTTCACATCCTTGGCTATAAATTCTTAAGCAGATCTTTGGGGACTGAAAGACATATGACTTTCTTCTTTGTGATTTCTTCAGAGTTCTACCCTTAACTCCAGCCTACTCAGAAGCATGGCCTCGTGCTCCTGGGTGCATCCCCTGGTGCATTTCCCTTGCTTGTAAGCTTTTGAAAAATCGTGCCAGATCATGTTGCTATAACATTTTAACCTTGCTCCACTTGGGAATCAGTATCTTGCTCCAACCACCAGTTGACAGACATTGGTCTTCCTGTTGAATTTCCAGTATTATGAATTATTCAAATTTCTGAGATAGGCTTTTAGAACAATTTCAGAGTAATTTGTAGAACAATTGCTTGCCTTCTAACTGTAATTTATGTGAACAGTAAAGTTCCACTTTAGCAAAGTATTTGAGCATATGATTTAATGTAAGCTTTTGCTTTATTCTACACGTTCAGAAAATGCTTAAGTATATGTTTAGGTACGTTACTGAACTAGGGTCATTGGTCACTATTTGAACCGGTGAATTCCCAATACATAAATAAAAATGCAGTGTAGTTTGTTTTGGTAGTACAAAAGCTGTCAGTAAAGCTGTTAGGTGCTCACTGCTTCATTTACCTCTTCCACTTCATTTTATGGCACATAAAGGAGGAAGGATATCAGAATTTAAAAGAAATGCTGGCCTCTTGACCCCATTTCTTTTACAGTAAAGACTGGATGTAACTGCATATCTTCAAAAACAAACTCAGTCCATTTTTTTCAAAATCGTAATAGTGCTCACTGAACAGTGTCGATAAATTTTAAAGCCATTTGTATTGCTATACATGTTTTTTAATTATTTTTTTTTTATGAATTTCAGAAATACATCATTATCTTCTTGAATTTGTTTTCTAAGCAGCTTTCTGCATATAAAACAATTTTAACTAAAAACTCACTTGATGAACTAGCTGGTAGATTCTTAGCTAGCAAGTTGGAAGGTTGACGATGCTGAAGCCAATGCCCCCTACCTCTCAACTAAACATCCCCGTGTAGCTTTTGTGTTGGAGCTGGATTGTGGCCGGCTGGGACCACTGACACAAAGGACTGGAGGGACATGAGGGAACTGGACCTGTCTGCACAGGTATACCCGTAGTCTCACCAAACATAATTCACCCCAGAGGGCTAGAAAAGAGCCCACGCATTTTTCAAATCGCACTGGAGACTTACTTTGAGGACTTAAGTGACAGAGAGGTCTCCTGATACCTATATATTCACTGATAAATTTTACTCATTTATGAATGCATATACTATACCTGCATGTTGTTCTGAGGTGCAACCCATAGGTACCACATTCCTCTGACAGCCAAAGCGATTACAATATTAACCAACTGAAAAAACCGAGGCGCCATTTAAACAGATGTTGTACCCTTCATCAGTAATGCCAACTATATTTTCAGTCCACTGAAGCAGAAGATGTTTTCTGCCCCAGGTGACACAGGGCAATCACAGATGAGGCTGATATAAACATATATACAAGAAACAATCTACATTGTGACATTAAATATCTCAAGTTCTATAAGAATCTCTGGTGCGTTTCCAGAAGGAAACATCTCTGAACGTGGTTCAGCAGCTTTGGGGAAGTTGCTGTGGGGGACAGGAGGGGGGACAACTAGGAAAATCATCTTGCTTCTGAATAATCACGAGCCCTCTGAACTATTAAAAAACAAAGCTATTAAGGCAAAGTGGTAGTCAGTTTCTTTTTGGTTTTTGTTTCGTTGTTTGGGGGTTTTTTTGTGAAATGGTACAACACCTATGTTGCTACAGCACTTTGATTTCAGCATTGGGAAACTGTGCTACGTTTACAGCCTCATCCGAGGAAAACAATGTTTTATGATGTAAAGACAGAAAGAGGTTCTCATATTCCTCTTAATAGTGTGCAAACATTGTGGTCTTGGTAGTGTTTAAAAGAGACAATTTTTTTTTAAAAAAAAATTTGTGTGGTTTTGGGTGCCAGAGTTTCTTTAGAAAAATTAGTACTTTGGGGTTGTGAAGGAAATGCTGTTTGTAAAAGTGACTTTGAACTTAATCCTGTGAGGTGCTGAGCATTTGTAACACCTTTTAAAATAAGGAGGATTTTCTGGGTAAGGCTGGCGTTCGTTCTGTCAGCTTTCACATTGCACTGAGGTTTTAATCAGATATCATTTGGAAGTATAGTTTCTCGTGACTCCGAGTTTCTCCTGTGCTGCACTCTGTCTTTTTGCCGCCTGGCTGGGATATTCAGGCAGTACTGGCGAGTTGTTTCACCTGTGTCAGTCTTTCACCTGTGTCAGACTGTGTTTCAGTCTTACAGGCAGGAAACCTACGCAGAAAAGCACCAGGGCGTAACTTTAGCTTTGCATGGAAACCAAACTACTGAAATGCGGGAGTGCTTTAGTGACCTGGGACACGTTATTTGTACTGGGAACTAAAAGCACATCTACTGTTTAGGTGTGTAATGACTTCCTCTGGCTTTTGCTGTCACAAGCAACGGTCCGGTCCAGCCATTAGGAGCATCTGTTCTTAACTACCATCTATCTACTCATTACTGGCAGGAGAAACAGTCCTTACTTACGTGTAGCCTTTATATGAGGAAAACTGCTAAAATAATCATGTGCCACTGGAAGCAGAGTCCTCCTTTTGGAGAGTTAAAGGGAAAAAAAAAAAAAAGGAGAAACTCTGCAGCAGTATTATGTGTTGCTTTATTTAAAAGAAAATATTAAATGAAAGCAGAAATCTCCATACCCCAAAACAGTAGCTAGAAGTGAGCAGCTTCTGCTACACGCATCCGGTAATGTTTGTGAAACAAAGGTAGGCCTTCTGTCTTGCAGAGTATGGTAAGTATAAGTTACCTTTCCATTTAAAAAATTAATTTTATTTTTAATGGATACCCAGGCAATACTTGTTAACAGGAGAAAAGGAGAGGGTGTGAAGGGACAGGGAAGTATTTTCATACTGTTTTCATTTTCTAATACAATGCCCTTGGAAAAAAAAAGGCAGAGGATGACATCATAAATTTGGAATTCCAAGGTCACAAACAGGAATTCAGACAACAAATGGGAGGGTTTAGGAATGTACATTGTAAAAATAAATCTATCAAATTTAAAAAGAAAAAAATAGTAGTATTGAAGTGTGGTGTTTCCACGTAGATATTTGTATGGTAAATGCATCCCTTACCCTAAAGGATTACTTTATACATTTTCTGATTTATTTTGTTGTATTCAATAATGTGAATGCAAATATTAAGAGGTTTTACGTTTGTCTTTTTTTTTTATTTTTTAATTTTCTTGGGAAACTACCACCGCTCTCTTAATCTTGATATTTATCACTCCACAGGAATGCTTAATGCAGTTTTGAAGTTTCATATGATACAGTAGAATTTTCTGCATCTCTGTAGGTAGCAGCCAGGGACATACATGTAGCAGTGATAAAACTTTATTGAAAACTACATAACAGGAAGCTTTTGAGATGGAATTTTGAAAGTCTTTTCTGGAAGGGATATTAGTACATTTTTTTTTCCCTCTCTCCCAGCGTACCTGGGGTTTTGGCATTAGGATGACCTAAACAAGAACTGGAACCGCTGCTTCTTTAATGACATTTTTCAACCTTATTTTTTGTATTAGATTGCCCAGACTAAAATCATAAAAAATCTACTGTACCGTATAAACTATGCACTGTTGTTAAAAGTGGACTTTTGCTTTGTAGGCTACCGTACCTATTTGTTCCTGTTTCCTTAATATTGTTTTCTCCAGATGTTGGAAGTTAAAACACCCTTGTTATTTTTTCCAGTGTCACTCTTTGTTACTTTCCATAGGCAACGTTCACCAAAGCCAGGCAGTGGAGGAAATAACAGATGTGTTAGCCTCAAATTATGGGCATAAAAATAACCTTAATAAAATAGGTATTAAGTGACAGCACTTTACAAAAATCCAGGTCTAATTTACTCTAGCCTAGAAAGCAATAACTTAAGGGGACCTCAGACATGCATCCACGGACTCCAGATAGTTTGTAGCAGAGCGACAGTAGCTTGGATGATGACAATCCCAGCTTGCTGTCGGCGGCGCATTCCAGGAGAGGCTGTCAGGGTGTGTTTGCTCTAGACACTTTTCTGCCTGTAACGCTATTGTTTGCTCATAATTAATATTCCATTATAGACCTGCTAATTCTGCCAGAGAAACCCTCCCTCCTCCTTAATAATAATAGTAGTAACAACACGACTAATAATAAAAAAATCAGCCACATTCTGACTTTGAATGCAGACAAAATTGTCACCCTGGGTTTACTCTCCTTTTACCAGGCCTTTGGTTCCTGCTGTTCACAGAAAGCTGCAGATGGCTGCCTCAGCAGGAAGCCCTTCCCCCTTCCTTAATGGAACTCGTGGGAATGCGGGGATCCTGGAACCGAAGCCCTCCTTCCCTTCCAAACCTCCTCTCCAAACCCCTACTGAGTAAAAGGAAAAAAATCCCCACATCCCTGGAAACATTTTTGCCAGCCTGTTTTTCAGTAAAAACTTAAATTAACCACTTCACTCCTGATTATAATAAAGATTTGTTATTGAAACAGCTTCTCTTTAATGTACTGAATCATTTCCACCCGCTTATTGAAGTCGTCCATTTGGGTTGAATTATAGCGTCCCGCTTCCATTATGTAATAATTTCAAATAAATGAAAACAGGTTTGAATTCTCCAACAATTAGCAAAGTTTTAGCACGTTCCCCCTCCCCCCACTCCTTCCCAGACACCCCTCCAAAAAATGAGATTAAAAAAACTCAAAACTTTGGCGAAGTCACATCCTAAGTTTTCATCTCTTGTTAAAATCTTCTCCCAGATTTGCTCAAACACATCATATGGGTTAAGTTACGGCTTCTCTTTATATTTATTTTCAAGTGCAAAATAAAAACAGCTTAAGCATTGTGATTTGATATTAGGAATGAAAGAGTTAAATGCCTGAACAAAGCACTTCATTTATAATTTTTGTTAGGAGTTCCACACTGAGCATTAGAGTGAGGTGTGTCTTATAAAGAGGGTGTTTATATTGGATTTGATATAGTTAAGAGATTCAGCTTACATATAATAGTCTCCTCTAAGAAGAAGCATAAACCAGAATGAGTTCAGTGGGATTTACTGAAGTATAAAATATAGTATAAAAGTCTAATCTTATAGACTAGTATCAAGCACAGAGGAATTCATCTCTTGCAAAACATCCACTGCAGAAAGGGAAAGAATAAAATGGGGCCAAATCTGTAGCCGTTGCTTTCAGCAATAGCCTTAAGGCCTCCGGCATGCCCTGCATTTGCTCTTCCGACTAAAGGTTACGTGTGAGAATCAAGGCAGTGGCATGGGCTCCAAAGCTCAAATGAACTGGGATATGTTCCTCATAAAAAAACCAAAAAAAAAATTACCCGCTATATTTGTGGTACTTTCACTAATTCAAATGGTGTCGGGCCTGAAGAAAATGTGGAAACGTTCTAATGCAGAAAGGGAAATAATAGAAATTTTTGATGCATGCGTCTGCTATAAAGAGGGTGGCTAGTGACTATTGCAAAGCTTCAAGTAATGACCTTGGGTTCAGAATTTGGAAGTCTACAGTAACTATGTTGTTTAAACAATAGCTGGAATACAAGAAGGACCTTTGGATCAGAATGGTGAGCAGCCCAACTTTAAAATGTCTGACTGGTCTGTTAATAAAGGAAGGCTGTCCTGGATGGCTCAGCTGATTGAGAAGATCCCATTTGCTGGGCAAATGGGACAGGGTGGGGGAAGAACTGTTCTGCATCTGACTTAGGCAGATTTGGCTTCATTTCCACCTTCAGTGGGATACCAAAGGTTTTATTTTCCCTGACGCCCATAGAAAAAGCAAAGCCTCTTGAACTGGGACATTATAAATACTGCAGAAGTAAGGAAATAGAAAGCACACTAAAAAGAATTCTTAAATAGTAAGGACCATATGATGTACCCTGAAGGCCAGTGGGGATTAAAGCAATGGTTTCATTAGCTTTGCAGTAAGAACAGTTCAGGGAGGACTGTAGAGTGGAAAAATAAATATACATCTGCGCTTAAACACTAGCCTAAAAAGAGGAGGAACATATGGTAACCTCTGGGTGCCAGCTTTTCTTAATGAAGGTTGCAAAGCCTGTTACATTTGATATAAAGTCTGAATGAAGACATATAAATATTACACAGCTTCTTAGAACTGATGGTATCGCACTCCAGGGTTGTTACTTTGAGTTCATTTGCTGCCAATAGGGCTGTGGTTCAAAATACCATCAAAGGTTGAAAGTTTCCAAAACTGCATCTGTGTATGGAATTGTTAAGGAATCTTTAGAAGTACATATTAGGAATGAGAGGGCTTAACGGGAGGAATGGGCAACTTTTGAAAGCGGTTGATACCGCTCCTGTCAGCTTGGAAAAAAACCCAACAACATTCCTGCAAAGCAAGTGAGTGCTGTTTGGTGACAGATATCAGGGCATCGCCAGTAGGAAAACAGGAATGAATAGAAATCACTAAAAATAGAAGCACTGAAAGGGCAGACGGTAGATTTTTTTTTCTTTTTTTTTTCCCCAAATATGAAGGCCATAATCTACCCAATAATAAGAACTAAGTGGTGAGTGATGTCGTCATACAGTATTCTTGTCAAATGGTCAGCATTTGGGCTTCGTGGTTTTCAGAGACAGATTTATTGCCCAAGATGAGGGGAAAGTTCTACAAAATCCACTCCATAAAAAAAATGTTTTTGTGTATGATCTCATTCATTATGACTTTTACTATACAGCAGAATGAGAAGCGATCATAGTAGAGATACTTGAAAGGTGAAATGTGACCAAATGTTGCTTAAATATAATAGATAAAACATGAATTGCATTTCAGGAAAGAAAAGTAGTTACCCTGGAAATACTTTAAATGTTTGCATGTGTAATGGTTCTCCAAGACCCAGCACGCTAATGATGGGCCATTGCACTGAGCTGAAAAGGAAATCCATTCCCGTACACTGCCCCTATCCAAGTCCATTAAGAAATAATGGTTGTAAGATGAAAGTCTTGTTAGGGTTTCAGTGAAAATGTTTGGCACACCAGGATGAAAAGTCAACAATCTGCTTTTAACGAGAGACACTGGAAAAACTTTGGTTAACATACCACTGAAAATATTAATTCTCCTTAATGGCAGGATGCAACACAGCTTTTTATAGTTTTTGATCCATGTCATAAATTTGGCCATGACAAAGGGATACTCCAGCTTTAGCTCACTGGCAGGAACATTAGCTGTTTCCCAACACTAAAAGGTTAGTCCTTTGGATTCTCTGTAATGCACCAAAGGGCCAAATTCTTTGCCTGGAAATAAAATGACATAGGCCAAAGACTGAGAGGAAAAAAGAAGCATAGTCAGTGTGTGAGCAGATTTAATTTAGAGTATCTTCTTTGCATCCATCGCCTTGCTAAGGGGTCTAAATACAATACCAATAGGAACATGTATTTTAAGATGAAATGTAGAGGGATGGTGACAATATAAATGTAGATGTTCCAGCCAGTTCCCATCTGTTTCAGGTCGATACTGTAGAGGGAATGTCTAGCGCTGTGTGCTTTTTCTCTGTGTAATTGTATATTATCATGTAGTAAAGGGGGGAAAGTGTTTATCAGTTCAGTCCAATGAAATTTGGAATCCCTTCTGAATCAGAATCTCTTCTCTGAAACAATGCTCCATTTGTTCAGCATATGAACATGGCGTTGCCTCTTTAGTAAAGCTGATATAAAAACTTGATAATTTATTACTTCAATAGTAAAGGCGCCTACTAGCTAATACCACCTTTGGGCCTGGTACAATACGATCTATTTCCTTTACAATAAATAGAAGTGAACAATAGAAATTACACACCAGAAAAAGAATTCTTGTTCAGCCAGCTTGCAAATACAGCATTGTTCCATACACAGTAAATCTCAGATGCAAAACCTGAAAGTTGGGCAAACTGTGATTTATGCAGAGACTAAATGTCACCTCTACTGGCTTTGTCTATAACAGAAACGTCACCTTTATGTAGAATATTGACTTAAAAATCTCAAAACTCTTTAGAGAAATATTCTATCCTGAGACCTATTTTGCAGATCAAGAAGTTTAGGCAATCAAACCAAGTTGGCAGATAAGTGACTAGAATTAAACTGGAGATTCCCTGGATCCCAGCACAGTGCTGAAGTAACCTCTCCTCCCTAGGGTTAAATATCAGCTGGAATGCCCTTTTTGATGTTCTTCCTGGATCACCCTTTAGGGTTCTTGTCTTGTTTTTCATCCATAGAATTCCATATCCTTCAGTAATTTCTGATCGGTGAACTAAATTATCACCTTAATTGATACTCTGCAATCTGCTGAAAAGCAAAAATACGTGCTTCAGACACTAAAACGAGACAGTGACTTTGTAGTAGTCTGTGAATTCTGTCCCCCACCGGTCTTTAGCAGGAGCATTATCTGAGATTCCTCTGAGTGTAGCCATCACTGGAAACCACAGAGACAATCCATGGAAAAGATTATACAACCCTAGAATTTGCAAATCTGTGGGTAACTGCCATGAAATCAAAGGCCAAGAATATTAGTGCCATTGATTTACCCATTCTTTCATTTTTTCTAATTCTGACCTGGGGCTTGGAAGCACCATCTAAGTGAGACATTTGTGAAGTGACTGTCATCTCCATGCGTTAAAACTGCTGGGAATAAGGCAAGCTATTGTTTCGTGTTTGGTCCTGGAGTCTAATCTTGATTCTACCCACTGCTTTTTGAAAAAGGCTAATTAATCATTTTATGCTGGGAGGCTTCTTTGTGATTCTATCCTTAGGATCAAAATAATCTCTTATTTCTTAAAGGAACATTGGTTCTTAAAGATAAAAAATACTCCGTACTGTATGTAAGTGTGGTAAATAACATCTTAGGTCACTGAACTTATCTGTCACTGTGATATTTCTTCTCCATGCTTGAACTAAGACACAAAACTGTTTGACATTTTCTGCTTATGTTAATTTTCTTCCCATTATTTTCCTTATGAACTAGCACAATGCTGAAAACTTGAGTGTGGTGGAAAAAATCAGGAATTTTCTATTAAATGAAAGAAAAGGGGAGAACTTTGGTACTGGTTTAGTAACATAATTCCTCTGAAATTTGTCTTTTTTTCCTCTGAAATTTGTCTTTTTTTCCTTTCAGATCCTGCCTTTTGATTAAAATTTGATTTTGTGAAGCAACAATTTTGGTTTGGATGGTATTCTTTAAAATTTTCTCTGTCCTTTTAAAAAAAAGGGTGCAGAGGGAAGAGAAGGAAAGAGGGAGGAAAAATTTGAAAGATAGAGATGAAAGCGGGATCACTAAACTATTCAGTAGCTAAGACTTTATTAATGAAAGTATTTCTTTGTGCTTTGAACAGAGTGGGGACCTTAGACTTGGCCTGTCTTATACCTCCTTCCTGGCTTCCAGTTGACATTTTCTGAGTGGTCTACGCTGCTGATAGTAAGAGCGAGGGAGGAGTTCCAAGGAGTGAGACTATCATGCAGTAATTAATAAAAGAGCTTGAAAGATGAGTAGGAGATCCCACCCGGCATGTGCTATTATTTCTATCCATCCTTCCAGGTATCAGTGGTTCCAGTCTTCTCTCTTCCTGTGACTCCCTGTGACTGCTGTCAAAAAGTAATAAATTACGAGTCCCTCTTACACTTCAATTGTGACATTTTTTTCCTTTGGCTTTTTAGGCTATTAAAGAAACAAAGGAAATTAGATGATAAAAAACAAAATAACTTCAGTATTTCCACTGTGAAATCTGTCACATTTTGCCAAATAATTCACTTCATATGGTACAGTATTTGATTCTGCAAAGAGATTACAAACCTGATGATGCCTAATGGTAGCCTGGAAAAAAGCTTTCAATGGACAGACAAGAACTTAAAGCTGGTTTGTTTTATTAGTTGATCGTTACTTTCTCATGTATGTTTTCTTTTTAACAAGTCTTTGGAACAAAGACAGCTAGGGAAACACAAGCATTTTTTGCCACCTGTTGATCTCTCAGAGTACTGTCAGGCTCGTTGGTCTGTATTCTTGCGCTGGAAAGAGAGGGATACTACCTCTCTGAAGAATCAAAACAGGTTCTGGAAAACTGCAGCTGTCTAAAGGGGTTTGGAAATGGGCCTCAGTCGATGGGGCCTGAACGGGACTTCCCTTGGCAGCTTCAGCTCCCTGAGGCCAAAGCTAAAGCTGAGATTTCACAAAGTGGTGGCTTTTTATTTTATTTTTATTTTCATTTATTTTTAAACAGCTAAATGGTTCCACTGGGAACTGCGATTGGCGTGCGTGCTTTGGACCTGCCTGGGCATTGTAAACTAGGACAGAGTTGGCCTAAGAACTGTCAGGCCATCACTGGTTTCACAATCAAATAGTTTAGACCCTACTGTTTCAACTTCCTTTCAATAACTGTTGAATTATTGCCTCCTGTTCGCAGACACAGACTGGCTGACTCGGTTAATCTTTGCCATGTCCAGTTTCTCTGGCCGATATGAGGCAAAGTGGGGTCCGCAACCTGGCTGACTGAGAGCTGAGAGATCGTTGAATGTGTGCTCAGTAGCATTTTGGTTAATCGTACGGGGACTCTGGCAGAGTTTTAGAGCAAGGATGTTGCATCACCCAACCAATGGAGGAAGAAAGCAACTGCTTTTCGCAGCCAAAATCTGTTCTTTTGGCTAGTACAGGAGGGGCTTAGTATCCTGTTTCTTTTCTTGGCTCTCCATAAACATCTGGCAGCGATGCCTATGTTTTCAATCCTCACACTAAATTTTTAATTTTCTTTACTTGTTCTGAACACGGTTGCATTGCAAAGTTTGCCTGATGACTTCTCTAATCAAGCAAGTCGGTCACTAATCACCGCTACCCTGCAATGGGGATGCTCCCTTTTGCAGAACGGGAGAATCACCTTGGATTCAGCCTGAGCTAAAAGAATCCACGGGGGAGTTGCTACAAACCCTATTGCAGTGGGCTCATTTATGTGGCCACGCTCTGACTAATCCAGAGAGAAAATTTCAGGGTTTAACTCAATGATGTCACTACTCAGGACATATCTGGTATCGTGTGGGACACAAGAGGTGTGTGAGAAGGGAGGGGGAAGCATCCTTTGGCCCCGCACTAGTAGTGCTGGCTGCCACAGGTCTCGCCCACCCCCTTGCCGCAGTTGGCACAAAATGTTTTGACTCTCAGCAGCAAAGCTGTGGGAAAGGGGACCCGCGCAAATAACACATGCCCTGAAATGGTACAGAAATTATTCGATTAAAAACGCTGAAATGATCCCAGCAGGCCAGCCGCATGCCAGCGACAGGTCCCTGCCGGAGCGCTGCAGGAAGCGCCTGCTGGGCCCAATGTCATGGCCCCGCCGGCACTGCCAGGCCTGGCTGTCCCGGCCCGGCCCCCCCGGGGCACCCCCACCCTGCCCACAGCCCAGGACCCCATGTCGGCACCCCGGGGCCATCCGTCCCTGCCCCAGCGATGCTGCAGCAGGGCTGGTCTCCCGCTCCCCACAGCCCTGCCCGGCCATGGGCCCCTCCAAGCCGAGCCCACCCAGGGGCCCATTCCCCAGGGAGGTGCCGGGTGCCCGGGGCTGGGGCTGCCCCCGCTGCCCCCCACTGCCCTGCACCCAGCAGTGGGACAGGCCCAGCCCGGCCCAGCCCCGGGGAGCCTCGACAGCCACGTCTGCGATCGGGATGAGGGTGTAAGCGGGATGAACCAGCCAGGGGCCAGAAAGATGGCTTTATTTCTCTGCTCTTGTAGCATCCGGGCCCCAGCTGTGGTCTGTCTCTGACATGTAAGAGAAAGGTGACAACTGGAACAGCAAGAAAACAAAGACAAACAAACAAACAAAAAGACATTATGGTATGTAAAGCAGAAATGAAAGAATTCTTCCTGACTTTTATCTGAAACCTCGAGGCATGAAATCTGTCACAGTATGGAGGTGCAATGTCTACACTTGTAGCCAAGGTGAGGGGATGTAGGAGATACAGGTCTGTCAGCTCGTACATCTGAAAGGACTGCCCTTCCATTTGGCTCAGCTTCCTCTCACTACCTCTTCACCTATATCAACATACGTATCTGTGGAAGAAGAGGCCAATGAAATCTTCCTTTAAGCTCAATGAGAGCAAAAATTTCATTAGAGATTTAGTTTCACCTTTAGAAACTCAATGACTTAGTCTCTGACTTTCCCACTGTTTAATCGTCTTCGCTCATACGGTATTGTCATGTTTCAGGATTGCATTTTATTAAGCTAATGTTCAGAAAACGAGTCTTGTAAAGTCCTTGTCAAAAAGGCTGAAAAGCTGCTTCTTATTTTGCAGAATTTCTCCCTGCATATGCCTGTAGTCTGCGCTCGAGCTTATGTCTGATCAGCAGCTCTCCTTAAGTCTTGATTGAGAAGACTTGTTTTCCAGGACCCGTGTCATTTCTGTGACCCTCCTTTGAACTCCAGGATTTGATATCCTCCCCAAAGGGCAGACACAAGTACTTGCCGTATGAATGCTGTGCATAACAGCAGCTGGATTACTCCCTTCTCATTGCTTAATATTCTCGGTTTTACGCATCCAAAGAAAGTATTTGTCTGTCATTGCATTGCACCGATATTAAGCTCTTTGGAATATCTTTTGTGGTAACAAAAATTCCGAACAATCTCAGAAAGGCACGGACTTCATCCTTAGTATTTAGATGTTAGGCAAGTCTGCGATTTTCCAGGTTTACAGTCCCATGTTCCACCTGGGGAATGTTAGAGCTTCTGTTACTACAGCCGATCTCATTATCTATAGTTTGAAATCTATTCAAAATAGATCGAAATGAGGAGTTCCAGAATAGCTATTTCAAAACTTCCAAAGGTGCACTCTGCTCATAGCAGTACGTTATATTTCAGTCATTGCCTCAGGGCTGGAAGGAAAGTGGGTCCTTCACATGCAGGGCTTCAGCAAAATGATAACACATTGGGTGATATAAACCAGAAAGGTAATTCAATATGTTTGGAGTTTCTTTGCTTTTTTTTTTCCCCCGTATTAATTAGTTGCTTGCTTTCTTTTCTCCCACTCCAAGAAGAAAGGAGGGCTGAAGCCCAGTAGATGCAAGAAAAACATAAAAATAAAAGCTAGAAAAATAATCAGTATCAAGACTCGATAGGGCTAATTTGGATGAGCTGCCAGGTCAAACACTGTCCTGCTTATGTACAAAGGGAGAAAGCAACAATGGGAATCGATTCCAGCTTTGCCAAAACTCTGTGTTATGAGCCTGAGGAAATAACTGATGAATATCTTAGATACCCTGTGTGTACAAGGCAGCAGATAAATTTTTAAATACCTGGAGAACCACTGACAGAACACACAAAGAAAAATTTTTTTTACACAATTTTGCTACAGCATAACTGTATTCTTTTATTTTCAAGATATCCTTCCAATTTATTGCAGAAAGGAATATAATTGTAATCTGGACCTCAAGCAAGCCTTAAGCCCCACCGGCAATTTTGTACTTTTTTACAGCAAGACTCTCTTATTGCACCTGTTTTTCCTTTTTTTTTTTCCTTTTTTTTTCTTTAATCCCCCATGTGTGTAATATGGTTGATATGGTGGGACTGAAATGCACATTTTCAATCAGTGTGCTGTAGTACATAAGCATGGAATAATTCTATATATGCACATAGAACTGGGTGGGTCTGCAGCTTCAGGACTCCAAATGTCCAGGGATGAATAAAAATTCTCAGGAAGACTGCATATTCACTACATTGTTTCATGCTCAGCTACAAGAACGTGCAAATTTCTGTACTGATACTTCAGCATTTCGAGAAAGAGGTCTGAATCAGTCCTTGCAGCTGTTGTAGAATTTTCTCCAAACTGTTACGTGAATCAGTTCCCTTTACTTGAATATCTTGCTACTTCACAAGACAAACTGTGCTGTATATAACATATATTTTGCACAATTTGCTGCAGTTAGAGTTCCCAGATCTTCCAATATGGGGCAGCAGTGCCAAATCCTGGCAGAGGAGAGTCACTTATTTCCATCTGTGAAAATATAGTCCTCTTTCTGTATGTAGGCAAAGAGAAGTTACTAAAACAAGACACTGGGAATGTGGAGGAGATGGAGGTTTTTTAATTCTTTTTTTTTTTCTTCTTCTCTTTTTTTTTTTTTTTAATTTGCTGGCAGAGCAGAATTATTGTGGCATAGGAATGTTTCCATTTACATTCTTTACTATGGTGAAACCTACATGTTCATCTTTCATGTGATGTAATTTCTGGTCAGAACTGTGATTCATCCTTTAATTACTGGAGGTGTTTTTAACTCCTCTGAGTTGTTTTTCTAGCTAATTCAGTATTCAATACCACTTTTGAATTTCTTCCCAATAGAAAATGATGCTTTTCTCACTAGATGCCACTATGATATTTTAAAAGACTTCTGGAATGTATAATTCCTCTCTTCTCACTCACTGCAGAACTTGGTTCCACCCTTGGATCATATTTATCCCAGACTTGGAGGTATAATAGATATATGTGAGGCTTCTGTATCTGAAAATATTTTTGTTCTTCAGTATAACAGTTTAGCAGCATTTGCTCATACTTACTGACAAAGAAAACCTAATAAAGCAAACAAAAATGATGATGATTTTGGCTGAATCTTTCATGGTTTTGACTAGATTCTCTCACTAAGCAAATAGACTGTTAGCTCCAAAATTCTCTTGCTTCCTTCCGTCCTCTGACAGTCTTTTCACATATGCTCTTGCCACCTTTTATTTGTACCTACACAGTTCTGTGTTCCTACCTAGCTTAAATCATAACTACTCAGTCCTTCCAAAAGCATGGGAGTGAACTGATGTGTGCCCCCAGTGCCCAATTCTGCTCTGTCTGGGATATCTTGCTTGCTTTGATTTCGGTAAAGGGACTGTCTTATGTTTAATATTCATATCAGAATAAAACATAAAAAAACACAATCATAATCCTGACTGAGTGCCTGCTTTTGAACAAAGTATTGTTTCATGTTTTTTTCTTTTTTTTTTTTAAGTCTGCAGAACACATTGCCACATTTTCCACAGGCTCATCTTCTGCACCTATCAAACTACAGCTGTTACACAATCAGTGTCCATTTGGTCAGCCAACAGTAGAAATGTTTTCATTGAGACCTACACTGAACTCAGCATAACAGCAAACAGGTGGTCAAATTAGAAGAAAAAGCAGTTTTTGTAAGATCAGTGAGTGAAGCAAACGAATATTCAGATTCTTAAATGTTAAAGGGTGATTAAAAATCAGCTTGTATGGACGTGCTTTCTGAAGGGATCTATCGAAACGGTCTGTGTCTTGTGGGAAGGGCTCAATCACTGATGGGACTTGAGGGGAAAACTCAGCAGATAATTCAGATGAATATTGTTTGGTCATTTTCTGCTTTCAGTATACCAATGGAAATGGCGTGAACTTTTGTAGATGTATGTAAATGTATTTAGTTGATAAAATCCAAGCTGCAGTGTGCTTTCTGAATTTGGAAACTCATATTGCATAATAATATTGCTTCTTGTTGGATAGCATGGTTTTACATCTGTCTTCTGACTAGATGAGTGTTGTTGCTAAATCAGAATATGAGCATGAACCGTCTCACTTCTATTGGACAATTTTAAAATACACATTTCATCTGATTGAGCAAGCTTCAAGCTTTCTTTTCTTTGAGTGCTGAATGTGAGTGAAATAATCATTAGAAAGGAAAACAAATATTGCACAAAATAAATACTATTATCATAAATATAATCTAAATACTGCAGATAAGCACATTGCAGAAGCACATTTATGCCTGCAGCATATCCAAGATCAAACAGCAAATCACTGACAACTGAAAAGAAAATGCCAGCATACTGATAATTTCCAGTGGCAGTAAATAATAAAATATATCACTTTAACAGTAAAAATAATGATCCAAGATGATCATTTTGGCATACAAATAAAAATATTGCTCAATAATTTTATGAATTTTTACAAAATGAAAAATACTGCATCATCCCAAGGAGACAACCTGAAAAAACCCTCATTTACTTCGGCATGGGACCACATTAAGAAACTGCAATAAAACTGAACCTTCACAAAGCTTCACTGATGTTTGTTTACACAAGAAACATCATGAAAAGTGCTTAAACCCAGGGCTTTGGCTGCAGCAAACGAACCTACCCTATAGTAAGGCTGCTAAACGTATTATTTATTGAGAGCAGTGAAAAATGCAGTTAACTATTTATTTAAATGCTAACATTAGAAGTGTTTAACAAAGAGAGAGGAACCAGGAAGCTCAGTTAAAGTTGCAGATCTGTTCTGAAATCTCAGCATTGTTCCTTTTATTTTTCTCAGCAGCATGGGTTCAGGATGGAGTTGTTAGGTTTAAGTTAGAATTTCCTGACTTTTTTTGGTTTGTGTTAAACCTCAGTATTTTTAAACATACTTTCACAAGGGATTCCACTGGTCAATTCTTCTCCCTTTTTCCTTTTTTCCCCAAGGTTGTTTTATGCATATGTAATCATCTTACACATGGCATACAATTTGAAACAAACTCTTTCCAGGCTATCAGTTCCAAACTCGAAGAACCAAATTTAACAAGTATTTTTTGTATTGCTGTTCCAGCCTTTTTGGAAAAAAGAAGGAAAAAAAAAAAAAAAAGTGCTTTTTTAGTGCTCTCTAGGAGATCCAGCTCCAGGCTGACTTCTGCGGATAAGAAATGATATCTGGCTTCCTCTCTCTTCTGCTATCTGCATGCTACTGCTGTATCATGGTGTTCCTCACCTTCAGTGGCAGCATACAGCTGCTGCCTCTCTTTCCTCTTAGATCCACTATTATGAACAGTACTAGCTGAAAAAGTGCAAACAAACAATGCTACTGCAGGAGAAGTTTTGTGTCCTTTTCTAAATTCCACAAAAATTTCTTCTTAATTGTAGGAGGGTGAATATGAGGAGTCAGTACTGAAATGTTAAAGTAGAAATGTTGTACTTGAGTTAAAATCATTCCCCGCCCCCCCCCATTTGTAAGAAGATAAATAATTTTTTTTTTGCTTTATTAATTTGATTTATTTGTTTGATTTTCTTAGTTATTTTTTCTTTCCCCAGCTCACCAGGATGAGCTATAATGATGAGGTGGAGTTCCCACACTTTCTTCGTGCCAGCCCAGACCATCCTCCTGTGATGTGCTGGGCTCTTTTCTTGTGGCTGAGCTGCCTGGGAGCAATCTTGCAGTAGTTTATGAAATGAAGTGCTGAAGTACAGGAGGGTGACTCTGAAATTAGACGTTTCAAACTTCGTATTTCTTGAATAATGAAATAAGAAGTTCTCACTCTGATTCAGAATTTATGTCAAAATAATGGAACTGGGCTTTTGTACATACTCTCAGCGCAATGAGAATGCATTGTCCTTATACATGTATTTCACAGGCCCTACTCTAAATTACACGCATGAAATTCTTTGGATGAAGTAGCAAACAGGTGTTGCTCTCTCCATGCTGGTGAAATACTCCTTAGCGCTCCCTGGTGTTGTGAGGATGGTTGTCTTTCAAACATTCATTTTCCGAAGAGGGCATTTCTCTGTCTCTGATTCTGATTCCAGCATTTGTTCAGTTTGTGCTAATCATCTTTTCAGCCAGCTCTCCTAAACTTTAAGAAAGAGGGGCTTAATAAAAGAGAGAAACCAGCCGTAGCTCTCAGGAAAATCAGGAATATTTTTGAGACTGTTGATAAAGTTGTAAGATTTTAAAGTGACTTCATTCCTATGGTGTGGGATATTAAAACTTTTGCGCCACAAGCTCAGAGTTATCGTGGGAACATTAATTATTTTCAGTGGTGAATTTAGTGCTAAACTCCCCACTTCAGTCAACTGGTACAGGTATGTAGGCACTTCCTAGAAGGGGTTTTGAAAAAGCTAATCTTAATTTTCTTTTTGTAAACAATAGCAAAAATGAAAAATGACCTATTTTTAACTGCTTCTTGACCCTTAAGTTTTTCTGTTGCTCCTTTTTTACTAGTGTATTAACCATGAAATCTAAAGCTGTGCAATATTTTATGTGCCATTATTGTGTAACTTTTTCTCAAGAGAAATTTACTGGTATATATTTTTAAAAATTAGAAGTGAGCTTACTATTTTGTGTTTCAGCAGCAGTTTTCACTTGAGAAGTGTAATCGTATTCTGTGGTTACAGTTTCATGATAAAATAATATATATATATAAAAACATTCCTTTGTGGAGTTCATTTGTGGAATTTTCTTGCCTTCTATCATTCTGGCGTATGTGTGCACCATGGGGATCTGTGCTTTACAAATAGAAATTGCCCATCAGATAGATGGATAAGATTATCCCCAATTCCTGTTAAAGAGAGCTAAGCATGCAGATCATTTGGATGTTTTCAAATATTTCAGCCAAAGCGGGTATGTGGTCTAACTTTATTACTGTGGGAAAGCCACAGGCAACATTCTCAGTTGTGTAAACTGATCCAGTAACTTCAGCTTTGCTGATTTATGTTAACTGATGATCTGACCCAATGTTTAGGGGATATTAAACATATCAGACATACAATAAAAAATAACTGTTGATTGACTGTTTCTTACAGAACTCAATTGCAGAGAATGGGCATTTAAGCCTTTCGTAGTCATTCAGTATTTTAAATGATGGTTGAACGCAATAGAGCTATTCTAATCTACGCTGGCCAAGTGTCTGACACGACAGTTCTGAATGCTGTTAAGATCATTTAGCTGTTTCTGTTTACTGTGGTATAATACAAGAGCAATGGGACAGTTGGCAAACTTAAATGGCAGCAAGATTACTATAGACAAATATTTTCAGAGCACATCATTAATTATTGGGGTGTATCCTGCCCCGGCCTCCCCCCCCCCCCCCTCCAATTTTAAGGCAAAGAGATTAGGATCACAAAATCACTTTGTCAAGCGTGGAAGTATAAAATGGACCTGAATTCTTCTGTTTCCCATCCTGAGCTGACAGCAAGTTTCTGCGTGCTAGGTACATGCTTTCTGTTAGGCATAGTGTTGCTTTGTTTTCATTACGGATGAGCACAATGGTGGTCGGAGGAAGAAGACTCTGTTTTTCTTTGAATCATTTGACACTTTTCCCTGTCGGAGGAAATGATCCTGGCTCAAAGGACTCATCAGTCTGACCAGAATTAGCAATTTCCAAACTATTAGGTCAATGAAGGGATTTGCTAGGTATCAATTCCTCAGCTTTTTAGGCAGTTTAAAAAGAACTCTGTTCTGGCGTCTTTCCAAATTTTATATTGTGCCTGGAATTTCAGCCTCAAGCCTTTCACTCCAGTTCACTGGAGTTTACCCAGTGATCATTTGATGTTGATGTTTTGCTTTGACACGGTGCTAACATGATGTGCTGAGGATGGAGAAAATATCAAAGAGCACAAAAAACTCCTTTGCTGTTTAAAAATATTTGAAACCAAATCTAAACTTTGCTGATAGCTGAATCCTTTCTTTTTGTGATTTTTGGATCAGATAGGCTTTTTATCCAAACTATTTATCCTAATCAGCAGTTGGAGGAGAGGAATGTTAAATAAACTATTTTATTCTGATTCTTTCTCTGGATGTTTACCAGGCTGTTGACAAAGGCCAGAGAATGTTTAATGACTTGGTGGGGAGACTTGAAACAGAAGTGGGGATCACACTGGATGCTCCTTATTTGCTTTCTTTCACAGTGCAACAAAAGGGAAATGATGACAGACCACCTCTTGATACCCAGTTTGATTAAGAAAATTTATCATGTTCCTTGTCATGAGTTCAAGTCTCCCACGTTGAATAATATAAACATTCTCAAACAAAGCCAGAAATAGGCAGATAAGACTCAGATGTCTCTACCAGAGAATCTTATTCAGTCTAGAAACGTGAACATGACCTCAAAATAACTCTCATGTAGAACTGAGGGGGATTTAAAAGTACTTGGAAGCCTTCTGCCTGTGCCATCAGCTCAGGGCTCCCGGTTAGGTGAAAGGAAAAGTGGTCTCCGTTTCTGAAGTCTGTGCATTCCTTGAGCTGACAGTAATCAGACACATAATCGGGAACTCATTATTTCCTGGAACTTTGAATTTATTTTCATTCTGTCAGTTCTTGTATAGAAAATTATCCCCCAAATTAGAACAGCATTCTGGCAGTCACATTAGAGAATGTTACAAAGAAGATAAAAGTGGCATAGAGCAAAAATATATTTCAAGACTGTGTCATCAGATTTATCTCACCAAAGCAAGAAGATTATTTTTTGACATGAAGAGCTACATATAAACAAAAAATGTACACATTTGTTATTTAAAGAATTCGCTCTGCTTGTGGTTTTGCACACTTCTGAGCTTGCACTCCAGGACATAACCGAAAAAACATTTCTTTAGTGACTTACTCATGGAAATCATGCATTTTAGTAGTGTGTTCTGAATACGCTTACGATGAGCAATAGACACCTTTAAGAAACAAAGCTTAGAACTTGTACTTTCATACAGAATACTGAATGCCATGTTTGTAAAAATGCTTCAAGGGAGCAATGGAGAGGAAATCTTGAGATCATGGGTAGTGCTGTTTTTTTGCCTTCCAGACTTTGGGTTGGTGTAGGAACACTGTAGAATGAAGATATCCCCTGTCTCAAATAATGACAGTCTCCACAAGTGTGACACATCCATTAGGTGGAATCCTTTCAGCTGAAGCCAAAACTTTTTAGAGCTTCAGTACAGCCAAACTGTGATTTGAATTTTGGACAACAAGGAAACAGAGAAATGATTAAACTGCGTAAACAACATGGAGAGGCAGATAGTTTTTCCAGCCTTAGAATCAGGGCTTAGTTCCCTAGCGCTTCATCTCTGGAGACCTGATTCTCATTCCAGGGTAGGTAATAAATAACATGCTTGTTTGGTCAAGTGGTTATCTTCCGTTTGCCAACTTTTAGGATTCTTATTGTATATTGTAGACTGGCTTTTCACAGGTTGATTATCTTCAGTTTAGAGTAAATTCCCAAGCAGAATTTTCATCACACTCTGGTAGCTGAATAGACTTTATAGGTGGGTGGTAGAAAAATAACCTTTATTTTTATGCAATACATATGGTAGACATGTGGCAGAAAACAGAAAATGACAGGGGATTTAAAACACCATCAGAGAAAATCAAAGGGATAAAGTCAAATGAAGCAGATGGGCTTATGATGTTAGTGAGAGTTGATACGCATCTTTAGATAGAAATTACATAATAATTTTGCTTACTAGATCTCTTCTAGTCTAGATATAGGATTTTGACAATAATAGGTATGTCTAGTCCCTGAAAATTCCAGATGCAGTAAAAAACGTCAGGCAATGCTTGTTTAGATAAAAAAGCTCTGAAGGATGGATCAGAGCTTAAATCTAGGGAATATAATTTGCCCAGTGAAATAACTGAGAGTGCATTCATGCAAAAGTATGTAAGGGTATTTGAAAAGGTATTTCCACATGTAATATTGGATTGTTTTGTTTGGAAACTTTTAAATCGGTAACTATTCAGAACTTTGACCTAGAGGTGAGAGGTCAGACAATAAATATGGTTAAATGGTGAGCATTTCTGGTCTACATATATTTCACCTAGAGATACTCTTCTTGTATGAATACCTTTGGATGTATATGCTTTCAGACCTAGTTCTTTTATTGCATTCCTTAATTCAGTATCTGAGCACCCTCAGTAAGACACTGAGCAATACCATGGGGTATTTGTTTTTCAGATCTCATTCCCATCGGGAGATGTATGTATAGATTTGTTTTGGTAGAGCTTCTTTTGATTTTTTGTTCTCTTTTTATAGATACAGTTATGGTTTTACAAGTCCATCTAAAAGAAATGTGCTTTGACCTTGGAGCAAAAGGTTGTGAGATTTCTAAAGTTTGTTACTTGGTGAGTGGGCCCATTTCACAGTTTTGAAAGGTCTGTGAGAAAATGTTGTCTCTTGCCTAGATACAAACTTTAATTACTGTTGAGCACTGCGCTATTCCAGAGGAAGACAGTTATTAAATACAGTATTCACTGCAGACTTGAAGCAGTTTTATAAATGCCCTGAGACACGAATGTTGGAAGAGAAGGCCTGAGACTGATGTAATGATCAGTGATGATGAGTTTCCTCACGGTGACTTCATATTCTGTGCCTGAAACTTGCCTTAAGCTGATGCTCCAACAGAGACAGCATTTTCACTGTGTATTTAGACTGGAGATCTGTTGGTAAAAGATCAGGATGTAAAAGGATGCAGAATGGAGTTGAAATGTATAGGTGCCATGAAAATCCCAGTGAGGACAGCAAAGAGATTACTTACGGAGCTTTTCACTATTGACCCTTCCACTTTACACTGTCATCTCCCAATATGACCTAGCTGAAATCAGCAATACCCATATCAGTGAATTTCTTTATCAGTCTTTAGACATTCATAAAGGTGTATAAAATTGACTGTCATCTTGAACACATGCTGTCTTCTTTGAGGTACTGTTTTGCTGTTTGAGAAAATGAATGAATTTTTGCCTTTCTTCTTGGCCTGTTTTAATTACCCATATTCCACTTTTTTAGTCTAGGCTATTTAGACTCTTATGTTACCAAACATCAATGATATAAGCTATACTGGAAAATCTTATTCCTGAAGTAGGTTGTTTTCTGGTAACAGATATTTCATGAATCAGCAGTGACTTCCGCATTTCTCTTTTTCCCTGGTAGGACAGAAGATAAATGTTTGGAGTCTGGATTCTTATTTCTCCTTTTACATTTGTTGACAGCTCTTGGTATTTAGACCTATAATGTAGGGAAAGGGGTATGGTATCATGATGAGTTCAGTTGGAAAAGTATCCATCTCACTTATTGGACATCATAGGAAGTGAAGCCCTATTTGGTATTATAAATTGTGGGCGTCCAAGGAATGAGTTAAGTTGGAGTTTGTGTTTTTGCAGGAAGAGGGGCATAACAGGAGTGGAAGCGACTTCCTGGTTGTCAAAGCAAATTTGCATTGGACTGAAGATAGATTTGAGGTCCTTATTTATTAATATAAAAATGTTGGCTCTTGTGACAAAAAGAATTTAGGAAGTTTGCCTTTAAATAAAAATCAGATAAACTTTGGAAAAATGAGATCAGTGAAAAGTGTTGATCACATTGTAATACCACAGTAATTAGGCCAGAACCTGTGGATAGTCATGCAATTATTATCCACATTAGCCAGATCCAAACTGCTCAATGTGGTTAGATAAAGAACATGTAGATTTGTGTAGGTTGCATGAAAAATTTGGAAATGAAACATGTGGACTGAGCATCTGCATTGGAAGTACAATGTAAGGGGAATAGGAAACAACCAGGAAACTAAATTGTAGAAGACTTTTCCCGTTAAAGACTTATTCTACTGTCCAATACACTGTAAACAAAAATGTAAGCTTTTTCACTAGGTAACAGTGCTGAATAAGAGAGAAATTACTTGTGCCGAGTAATTTATTTAAGGTTATTTCATGTTATTTCAGTGGAGGTATGAATATTTCTGACATGATAGTGTTCTGATGACAATGTGAGTAAGTGTATGCTCCCAGATTCTGTTGACATGCACTTTAAAGACATAAGGCAAACATTTAAATCAGAGATGGAAGTGTGTATGGGAACAATTTTCAATTGTATAACTCCATGCAGATTTGGTAGTAATGTTCCTTATTATCCATCTGTGCGTAAAGCTGCAAGATCTGATACACAACTGCAGCATCAACATGGCATGGCACAACCAATTACATTTGGAACTTAAGAACAGTGTGTTCATGCTGCCATTTTTTCTTAAGTTTTGGGAGGGATTAATGAGTCTAAGAAACATAAAAATGGAGTCAAGCAAAATGATTTTGATCAGTAACAGGGAGTCTACATCAGTCACTGAAAACTCGTGTGGTGGTAATCATCAGAAAACTTTGGGGACAGGGAAGCCTGTGGTGGCTTGCAGTAATTGTTACACTTCCAACAAAGTTAATGGGATATGAATATACATAACTGTCCTTTGCACTTCGAAATGTCTTTTGCACTGCTGTTTGCTTATAGGATTTTTTTATTTATTTATTTATTTATTGTAATTGGGGACAGTAGGTTTAAAGGGCATTACAGTGATATTGGCATAGACTATAAAACTTATCAGATGTTCGCTGCTTATAAACACAATGCACTCCCTCTCTCACTCTTTGATCTTGTAACTAGCAAAAAAAAAGGGGAAATGACACTTAGAACCTTTTGTTTAAGGCTTTTAATTTAGCTTTATAACACACTCAGATTGCATACTGCTGTAGCTATTTAGTAGATCAAGAAGCTGTGGGACAGAGAGGTTAAATGACTTATCCAAGTTGCAACAGAGACTCAGTGACAGAACTGGAAATAGAAGCCAAATGTCTTATTTCTCATATCTTTGGTCCAAGTTATCAGATTCAAGATTAAAAATCAGACAAAACTCAGGAGCTTGGCTGCTGAGGAAACCGGTAAGTTGCATTCAGAGATTCTTGTGCTTACAAGTAAATTTGTTTGTAATTCAGGTGCCAAGATAACAAATGAGATATAAATTATAATGCAATTCATAGTTTTGCACGATTATTTTTATTGGCAAATGCAGAAACCGAATCAAACTTCTCGGGGAAGCATGCTAGTTTCAATGAATTTTTTTCTCAGGAGAGGCTTTGCAGGTTCAAGATGGAATTTCTAGTTACAGAAACCCAACCCAGAAACATTGGATGTGATGACGGCTAAATGGTTGGGGTGCTTACCCTCAGTTTGGGGAAAAAAGGCTCAGTCTGTGTTTCATCGCTTCAGGATGGTGATTTGAGCCTGGTGCTTTTGCTTCAACTAGGGACAGTGGTTATTCTGGTGACACTCTCTTGCTGTTTTCTTTCAAAATACTCTAAAAGTAACACTACATAAGAAAATCTTCAGAAAATTGATTTTTTTTTTTTTGCTATGAAAATATCCTTCCTCACCCAGCTTCTAATATAGATCCTTCAATAGTCTGTTAGTAACATGTTCAAAGTTCAAAGCCAGCAGTGATCTAAATCATCATTATGTAGCCTGTACAAAATATCTGAGCCATCAAGACCAAGTGTTTACAACACAAAAATCGTTACAGTGAATGCAACACATTTCCATTAGTTTTTGACAGTTTTGCTAAAGCAGCCAAAGCCTGACTGGACTTTGAGCCAGAATATCCTGCCTGATTGTAGAAATTATTTTTTCTGTTCAGGCCAGAGGTATGTTGCAGCAGAAGGCAGGGGCTAAGCCCAGTTGTGATGCGGAGAGGGGAAGGAGGAGTGGAGCTCTGCAAACCATATGACTGTATGTGACCCAGAATTTGTGGTGTGCTAAGTGATGCTAACTGGAGGGGAAAAGGAAAGAGAGCGCTACAGCCCTCCTGAGTTTCCACTGCAGCCTACCCCTAGGAAGAAGCCTGCTTTGTGAGTTTAACAAGGACTTCTAGCCCTCAGTACTGTTGATTATGTTTCATTTTTTTAAAATTAAATTATTTTTTAAAAAGAAACTAATTGGATGCTGCGTCCAGGAATCCAACGTTGTAGTTAACATATTGAGATGCTTGGACTGAAGCCAACTCCGTATTTTACTTTCTGATTTTTGGAGCATTATGTCATGATGAAACCAGAGAAAGTGTGTAATAGATCCATCCCCTTGTTATCTGTGATCTTACTAGTTCCACAGCTTGCAAATCCTCCAAATTAGGTTCACATATCAGCACTTCAGTAGTCTTCAGCAACATCAGCTTGACACAACATAACATAACAAGCTTTCTGATACTGAAATGAATGGTTGCCCTCTTAGCAGCAGTGGTATAAACTGGATTTCACTTTCTTTAATGGCTGAGTAACTTTTGTTCAAGTATTACAGGAATTTATTTCAAACCCTCCTCCTACTATTATTTTTGCGTGTGTGCGTGTCTGTGAATTAAAATTAGTCAGTGAATGGTCTCTTTCTCTGCAGAAAGCTTGAGCCCGCTGAAGTCTGATATCAAGTGCAGAAGTCCCACTGATCTGTATATAAGAGAACATTGCAAATTTACCTCTTCAAAAGTTAGAAAATTATCATTATGTTTTTATAGATAACATCAACTTTGGTCTCCTTGTGCATGAGAACTGCAATTAGTATGTTTAATGGCATCGCTGTAGACGGCACTTTTAGGAGGCACACTGAGCACAGGATGAACAATCCTCTTCCTGCAGCCCTTTGCCTCATTTACCAGACACCTTCTAAGCTGTGCAGCGAGCGAGGCGAGGGACCGACGGACAATGGGCTCATTCACTGCGGAACACTGATTCATTTCTGCGTCACCTTTCACTCTGTGCAGGCAATGAAACGGGAGGGGGGGAAGTGGTGTGTTCTGTGGAAAATATAGTATGCGTTTTGTGTAATTAAAGATTGTATCATAATGCACAAGCACAAAACAACTGTAGTGTAGTTGAGAAGACATGCGTGATTTGTGGATTTCTTAACTGTTGCATGCATGACATTGAAACTGCCAGAATGGGTGTTTTCTTCTAGTTTTTTTTGATTTTGTTGTAAGGTATACATGGACACATTTGGAAGTGGCTGTTCTTTATGTTCATAGAGAACAACTATATGTTCATAGAGAACAACTATATGTTCATACAGAACATTAGAGTAATTTTAATGTGTGAGGTGACTAAATTTGAACAGGATTTTCCATGTCAGTAAATGTGGCTTTATCAAAACAGAACTTTTCATAGGAAAGCATCCTTTTGTTTTTGTTTTTTCTGAAGATTTCACAGGAGATGGAAATATTTCAGGTCTGTCAGTGTTTAATTTCTGCCTCAGCATAAGCTTAGCAATGACATATAGAAATTGTTGCTTTGGATCTTTCATGCTTTTCCTCCCAATAGGAAAGATGCTGTGCATCTGGACTATGTTTTCCATACTGCACGGCAGTCAGTCCCTGGGGATCCATGTTAGCAGAGAGAATAGATCCTTTTATTTCAGTTTGGATTTGACAGATCAGATAAAATACGTTGATTCAGGGATATTGAAATAATTCAGCCAAAAAGCTGGAAAACAATAAAAAGAAATTTTTAACTTTTGTCTCAGTTAATTATAAAAATAACTATCAGAATATCAGACTTTCCCCTGGGGTAGAAAGTTCATTTTTGATCAGCTATGCCACTTGCAGATTATATTGCAATTTCTGATTAAGACATACTACTTTATTTTTATCTTTTTTTTTTTTAATGATTTATATTCTATTTTAGGCTTTGTGTGTGGTCTGGACAGGGCCTCAGTAGAGCAGAGACTTCAAGACTTGTGCCAAGCTGTGCAAAGTTATGGTGGTCTGATGATATGGGTTGCTGCTATTTTCTATTTTAATAACAACTGTTTTCTTTTAACATTATAAAGCTGGCAGTTGTTAGTGTTTTTAATTGAACTACCCATGAAGTGTGAATGATAGGTGGAGCTGGCACAAAGGATGATCCAGAATGAATTAATAATATTAATAACAGGATTGGAGTTTATTTCGCCTACAGAAAATCTCTTTGCTCTGAGTATCCAATAGACTCAGCATTTGTGCGTATGTGTCTCCATCACCACCACAAGCCTTAATACTTTGCATAGTCTGTTTCCCTTTAAATGCTGCTTCAGGCTTGAGTTCACATGTCTTTCCTTAGCTCATACTATTTTTGTAGCGGAGCCAACAGCCTGACAGCACTCTTTAAAAAGAATGAATGGGGTTAAAGTACCCAAGTACTGATATGCTGTTTTTATGGCTGTTCCCCATAGTTTTGACTGCTGAGCAGTCAACTATTGGTAATTCACAGCGAACAAACAATTGAAATCCAGATTGCAGTTTTCTTGTGAACTGCATCGGTATTTTCTTGGTCTAACGGTGAAGTACTTCCTTTAGAAAAGTGACATAATGTCACTGTCAGCAAGGTTACTCCATCCTGTGTTATTCCAATCCCACCCGCCCTAGATGGATTAATTTGCAGAGGCCCTAGATGGATTAATTTGCAGAGGTTGCACTTGTTTCGAACATAGCTGTATCTGGCCTGTGCTGCGGTGTGCCGACTGGCACAGCAGCTGCAGCTCCCGGAGCCAACATGTGTGAGAAGAGACTTGGGAACCTCGGCCAGGACAGGCCAGTGGGCTCTCATTATCCAGCCATCTGGACCCCAGATTATCGCAGATATGACATGTGCCGTAAAGGCTGCCACACAAATACGTGTTATGAATTCAGCTCATTTTATTTTGAGTTATAGAGCTTCAAATTCACTCTGTTCCTTCACCTACAATAAACAAAACACATGTGTATGTGTACACACACACTACTGCCTTTACATGCCGTACCTACCTGCTCACTCACTCACACCCCGAGTAGCTTCGTTGAACTTGCTCCTGTGAAAGTCCATCATTCAGCTTCCACGTGCTTCACCTCTGTGAGGTTATTATTTCCACTCTTATCTCATACTGGCCCTTCTGTCTCGCTCACTGCCTTCAGTGACATTTACAATGTTCCAGGAAGACGATTTCTCTCTTTATCTCTTTGTTAAATGAGTGCCATGACTATGTGTGGGGGGAGAAACCTGGCAGTTCAAGAATGGGAAGCAATTATACATCATACACCCTGTAGCTTTTATATTTATATTTTATATTAACGATTGCTGTGAAATGAGAAGCCAAGCCTTTGAACAAAGAAATATATAACAAGCTGGGACAAGTGTGGTGAGGCAAATGTTCATGTGGAACAAATATTTCTATAAACCAATTCAAGAGCACAGGAGAATTTTTAAGGGACTCATTTGCAGGACATAAATGCTGACCTTATGTATTCTCTACGTATAGGAACCTTCCTTAAAGTTATACTAAAAAGCGCGGACTAGAGTTGGAGGAATTAGTTTATATACAGAATTGACTCCTGAAGCCTTATTTTACCTTAATCTCTGAACAACAGGGATAAGGGATCTTTTGGGGATAGCTGCACTGTCTGACGTTGGGCACTCAACTGAAGCACCCAGCCTGGAAGACAAGCCTTTCCAAACTCCTTACATGTACTCAGTGGAGGATACAGCCTCATCTAGAGACCGCTTCCGAAAAACTACCTGACCACTGCTTGTCCCTCTCTACTCACTGTGGAAATATCAGGGAGGAAGACAGAATCCTAAGTCAATAGGCTAAGGTATGTGGTGCGAAATGCCTGTGTGATCCCACACTGCTTTTTGTCAGTTCCAATTTTTTTTTCCCCCCACAACTTTAAATTATACGATGATGCAGCAAAGTGGGTTTATTTTTTCAGCTTGGAAAGCACAGGCATGTATGGCATTGCATGTATTTTGGATGAGCCTCCTCTAGTATAGTACCTGCTGCACAATTGTCTGAAACTGTGAAGGAATGGATGACTTAAGCCATGCATTGTATCTGGGCAGAACGTGGCACAGCTACCTTTCATGTCTAAATCACTATATGAAAACCATCCATTACTCTGAGGAGGCTGAGTTTATTTGGTGATATTAATTATTTACAAATTCATACACCATGGGACTCTTTGCGTCCTAAAAGAGTAACTGGATTTGTTACTGGATCTCCATTCCCTGGCTCCTCACTTTTTCTCTAGAATGAACGCCTTTTGGTTTCTTGCAACACCATTTTTTCCCCATGTAGGCTTTTTACTCACTTCTAGCTCCTATTCTTTCTTAACCTGGCTCTCATGCTTCCTTTTGACTTCAGCATAGTGCTTTCTCAGTTAAGCACATTTCCTCAATATCTCTTTGGCCCCCTTTTCCCAGTTAAGTTGAATATAAATAGGTACAGATTGCCATTCCAGTCATTTCTCTCTATAGTCATTGCTTCTGGTGTCGTGTTATATTAAGGTCAGATGCTCTTTGAACTGGTATTGTCTCTTCACCTCTTAGGTACCTGGTGTGTTTTCTCACGCTAGAAAAATAATAAGGTCACTTTGCAGAAATTCCTTTCAAACATTACTGAGTATCCTGTCTGGTAGGAGAGATGAACCATTTTCTCTCTGTTTAGCTAGCCATCCAAATCCCTTTTGTCCCAGCCCTCTTGTGCATTGTTTTGGGAGTTTTCTTCCTGTGGACAGCTCAGCAGATTCATGTGGACCATCTCCAGGTCAGTCCCTAGGTCTTGCTGCTTTACAGCTCCTAGTTAAGAAAGACTATGAGAAAAAGGGTCATTGTTGTCTCTGTTCCCTCTTGTTCAATTTGGATGATGTTCTGGCACGCAGTAAGCTTCAGTGAATCCCGGTGATCTGGCACTGGGTCTGGGCTTTGCTTACTTCCTAACTTAGGCTTATAGGCCAGGAAAATGTTGTAATGTAGTTTCTTCTCTCCAGTTAGTCCTTGGAGATTCCTCCTCTTCAGATTCAACTGCAGACCTTCATATATTATTTTCTCTGCTGGTTTTTAGCTCAGCAGATTTCTTGCAACTTCCTGCCTAACGGATCCATCTCCTCCTCTTCACTCCTTATATGAGCACGAGGTCATGGTGAGGTTGTTTACTCATAAGTCTGCTTCCAGAAACCCTTGTCCTTTCAGTTTGTAACCTTTTAAACCCTTGCAGGACTTTAAACATTTTCAGCTCAGTTGATTCTTTTCTTCTGAGTTTTCAGTTTATGTGATTAATCTTTATTTTTAAGTGTGTGTACTTGAGTGCTACAAGATTCTTATGCAAACACAAAAGACAAGAAATAAATATATTGTACAAAAGGCAACTGGATAGGAATGAGCAAGGATAACTTCGGTTGTAGCCTAACAAAGAAAGGAAAGAAAAAGGGAGAAGTGGTCAAGACAGGAAAGCTCCAAAGAGCAGAAACTAGGCACCTGTTCTTCAGGTGTTTCACAGTTGGGATTGGTTGATTGATTGATTGATTGATTGATTGATTGATTGATCCCAAAGGACAGCATTGTAAGATTGTCACACTGAAGTTTGACACTCATGCCCTTTTCCCTGGATATTTGTGGCCATAGTTGACAGAGGATAAAATCTGTACTCAAAAATTAGGACTTGAGCTTAAAAGTTGCCTTTCTCTCTGTTCTTGAAGATCTGGACACTTAGCGTGAAATACAGACAGTGACAGTAATTTAGAAAATTCTGGGGATTGTTACATCAATGGGAATATGTTCCTTGATTTTAAGAATATTATCTAAAAGCTTTACCAGTGGTTGAAGAGTAGAAAGATAACACAAGGAGAGACTGCCAAAATTATGGCTATTTACCTTTGGGCATTTAACAAGTTAAGCACATGTGGATGGCTGACCCCACTGGTACTGGGAGAGAGGAACCAGAACACAGCAACCTAGTCTATCAAGTTATGCTCCCAGATCAAAGGTAGCTAACAGCTGCTGGAAAGGGAAATAGAATAAGGAAAAATGCAGACCTTTGGAATGATATGAATCAAAGCAATAAAAAAAATTTCTTGAGAGGAATTCTGAAGCAGCTGATATTGGAAAACCTGGTAAGTATACAGTTTGTGTGAATTCAAAACCTAATTGCCTTTCAAGGTAATACAGATAGGCATTTGGGGGGTTGTCTTCAGTATGAATTCTAGGTGAATTCAGAAAATATTCAAAAGTTAGGAGTTAACTAAGCATCCTGTCCAGGATAGGATAAAGGCGATTTTGCTATTTGCAGAGCAGGCTCACTGTAAGTGAATTAGGCTGATTTCCATAAGGGATGGCATCTTCTCTCTGAAACAGAGAAAATATCTGAGAATAATGATTAATACAGTTTATTTAGAGTTTGGTAGGTCATACATAAAAAGAGATTTGTAACTGCTTTTTTTTCCCTCCCATACTTGAAGGAAATTGTTTGTGAAATTCTTCCCTCCCACTTGTCCAGAATTAGGTGGAGAACTTCGTTTTGAGGAACGTGAAAAATAAACTCCCTATCTCTGCCCTTTCACTCTGATAAAGGTTTGGAGAATGGGCCTGTAAGCTAATAATTATATTGTTTTTAAAGATGAAGTCAGTTTTAATGGAAATATGTATCAAATAGTTTCCTACTCACTGAAAATGCTTTTCATTTTAAAAAACTTTAAAGTGTTTCAGGAAATATTTTATACCTCCACCCTCCTACTGACAAACCCATACTAGAAAAAACAAAATATTTCCGAATAAGCATCAACGATTGCCAGTGCTCATAGCATTAAACACACTGTTTTAGTAATATCTTGTCAGCACTGCCATGGTTTAATAAAGCAGATCTTCACTGGAACTGTTCTTCCTTCTTTTCAGATATATACGTATATATTCAGATATATATTTCTCTCAGTTGCAGTCTTTTCATGAACAGCATAGGAGGATCTGTGCTGTAACCTCTCCCAGCCACAGAGCCTACTGTGTAGATTGCCCAGAAATATAACGATGTGTTTGGAGTGTGTGTGCATGGCACTCTTCCTCCACTTTATTAGATCAAGTCATAGTATTTAATCTCTTTGCACACTTTGGATTGTGCTAAAAGAACAGAGACTGTTTTGTACGTTGTCAGCCCCTGACTTTATAGACCAGACTGAATTCTGGAAATTCAAGCCAGAGCTCCAGTGTGTGGTACTGATTCTCCAAACCACAGCCAGCACTGGGCAATGCTCTCCCATGTGATGCAATGTAAAGAATAAAAGGATTTTGAGGGATGACAGTGATCATGGGATCACTGAGGGATGACATGTGGTGTTGCAGATAAGATTTTCATAGTGGAAGAGTTTTGCCAGTAGGGATGATGCTTACTGTTGAAGATAACCTTTCTTCTGAAGGGAAGCCTTCAGAACATAGGGATGGAATGACCGTGAAGAGTTTCTCCACATTTTCTTTGATGATAGTGGCCAGCAGATGGGATTTCTGAAACTAGAGTGGGAAGTCTTTTGGGGGATTATATGGTGGAGAGGAAAAGCCTGACTGATTTGTCATTGGAGGACTTTCTAAAGGTCACAGACTTGAGGTACCTACTAGTTAGAAATTGGGAACCACCTACTAGTAAGAAAGTCGGAAGAAATATGGGTGAGTCTAAATTAGTGATTTTTTTCTTTTATTCTCATATATAGTCAGTTCATATACCCATTGCTTTTTTATTAATTCATGGGGACTTCGTCTGACTAGTCTTGGTTCCTATGAAGTTTAACAAGCACAAAATCAATGGATTGAGTTACGTTGCACACAAACTCTATGAACTGCCTGTTGTTTCTTGAATTTTCTAGGTGATAAAATTTAACATAGAACTTACTCTGAAACTGCTTTTCTGATGACAGATGAGACATGTCTACAGATAACTGAGACATGTCTACTATAATCCCTATATTTGCATTTATTGGTCCTGTAGATGTGAACTAGAAAAATCTAATTTACAAGAAATTTGGTATAAAAAAGATGACTTTAAGCATACTGACCACACACACAATCAGTTAAAGCAGATGAGGTTCATCTCTTCCAGAGACTTAAACATAACTCTTTGTGCAGGATTCTTCTCCTAGGAATTCTTGCATGATACAGATTCCCTAATGGTTTACTTCACTATTATCAATTTGTCGCCTAGATTACACTTATAAATAAAAATATAAAACAGGACCTTCAGTTCCCATGTTTCCAGCTCCTACTTTAATCAACGTGAGTTTGTGGATATTCAGGGCTTTCCAGCATCAATTATGTTATATGGCATTCATTCTTCTTTCCCACAGGACTCTGAATAAATATTAATTAAAATTAAGTTAAAATGTTCAGCTTTTTAAATATGTATCTTTTTTCTTTTTTCTTTTTTTTTTTTTAAATGTACTTTTCTTCTGGATAACAAATGTGAATACAGACTTATTTCCTGCCTAACTTACTTTCCCATGCCTGCATGTTTTCTTCTTTTTTGTCCTTTTTTGTACGAAGGAAAGAAATAGTTTTGTAGAAAGCTGAACCCACAAAATCCACTGGGTATTGTTCTATGCTAGAGATTGCTAAGCATAGTATGCTAACAATGGGCCAAATACTGTATTAGTTTCTCTGGGATATCTTTTGGAATCTGGGAATTGTGCTCCTTGAAGAAGGATAGCAGAGCCTTACTGTACAACAGAATGCCCAGAGTGCTTTCCTGAGCTCATTTGTCTATCCTGCTGCATAAGTTTTCTGTATATCACTGGTATTTCACCTAGCAAGCTAATGTAGTAAGACCTGATGTCTTAAAACTGCACAAACCCACTAAATCATCAGGCCTTTGTGTTAGTACCCGAATAACTGGCCAAAGCCTGATATTATTATCTGGGATATGAGAGAGGAATTTTTCTGATTATGCTCCATTTTGGCTCACCCTTAAATCTTTAAACTGATTGCTAGTATGTCTCAAACACGCATTTCAGACTTTCTATCTTCGTTGTGTGACATGCATTAATTGGAATTAAGCACTCACTGCAGTGAACTGAGTCAAACATAGAAATGTAAGGGGGGGATAAGGTTTGGGTCTGGTAAGAGTATTTATGTGACAGTAGTGCCTACAGTGCTGGTTAGCGCAGGGACTTAGGTCCTTAGTGAAGGGAGAAGTTTGAACTGGATGACAGAGAAGAGAAGAATGATGTGATATTATAGTGTACAATAGGGGTTAGATCTGATTTTAAGAATGGGCTTAAACTTCTGGCTGACTGACGTTATTAACACACCTTTGTGTAAGGCTATAAAATGTCCTCTATATGGCTGTGGAGATGGGGGGAATGGGGAGTATGGACAGCACTTAACAAGCTTCTCACAGAACACTTTTGTGTATCTCAGCATAACTTTTCCTTGAAGCCCAGGCCAGAGTTCTCACTTTGCAATTTCTTGGAAAGTACTGCATGGAGTCAGATAGAGGTTATGGCATTTATAACCCTGAATGTAGTTATTAGTAACAATTTCCAGTTGCTGACAAAGGCAAAGCACCACACAGTTGCTCCATAAACAAATATTTATATATAATACATGGAAAGTGTAAACAGCTTTTACAGTGTTTCTTAAATAATTTCTCAATGCGATCAAGAAGTTAACCTACAAGTGTTTCTTCCTGAACAGAGTAGTACAATCTGTTGTTATTGCCATATACACTTACAGAATTAAAGTTTGTCTTGTAACATTGACTTATAATGTAAAGAATCAGTACTGCATTTGGATTTCAGTGCTTTAACAAATGTATATGAGGACATTCTTTTTTGTGTAATCTCCATTTCAGAAATTATTTCAGCCTGTGTGGCCTGGAATACAGAGGTGCAACTTGGATTTTTTTTTTTTTTTTAAAGCTGGCAAAAAGATTTTCAGTGCTTCTCAGGCCTTTCCAAAAAGCTTCTCTTGTCAGCAAACAAAGGTTTGGCAGAGCCTTATAACTAGATGTATTCAGCCCTTTTCCATGACTTGCTTGCATCAGCTTGTGTGTGGGCAAAGAAAAAATCAAATATTGCCAAACCTGAACACTCAAACATTATGAATTGGGCTCCAGAAATTCAGCAAACTGCTTTAAAATTCATGAACTTAAAAAAAAATGTAGAAGAGAAGGGTCTTTCCATCTGCTCTGTGATGGCTGAGCATTTTTACTCATAATTTAAAACTTTTCTCTGCAGCCAATACAAACCTAAATCCATTTTAAAGAGGAAAATTGCACTTAAATTCATGTGTTTTTGCAAGATTCCAGAAGTTGGGCTTTTAGGAACACCACCAAATAACAGCAGACTTGCAGTAAAATTATAGTAACTGTTGACAGTGAAAGTGCGTAATCTGCAGCAACAGCGTTACAGGTTTTGGGATAAGAGCTGACAACAACATCATTCTTTTCTATCATTCAGTGTATCCTCTATTCAAGACCCTTGAGCTTCCATAACACTTGTGTGTATGACTAGAACTGGGCAGAAAGCAGCAATCCCATTGCACAGAACATTTGGATATTTTAAAATTTAGTTTAATTCACAGAAAACTAAATATAGACTTTCTCTTTGAAATAGTGTTCTCGTCTTCAGACAGCTTTACTTGAAGTCCATACTCAGAGGGAGCACTTTGGAAAATGGCACTGGCCTCATGGTGTCCTTCAAACACTCCAAAGAGCTTTGAGTAGAGTAGTCAAAAAAGCTTCAGTGCACTGGAGTTCCCAAAGAATACGGTGTTTCATCGAAATGCAAGCTTTCAGAAATGTGTTGGGTTTGTTTGGTTGCTTTTGGGAGTCAATGGATAAGAGAAAAAATATTTGTGGTCCATGCTGGAAAAAAAAGATAGGTCCCACTCAGGTTTTTTTGTTGTTGTATGGATGAAGAACTATTCTTTATATCAGAGCAAGAATTTGAACCTCTGATGTCCCAGGCTTGTGTGACAACCGCCATGTGAGAGACAGTTGAATTCCTGCAGCATAAATCTGCCACACACATACAAATTTGAGAAGCTTTGTTTTCATTCCAGTATGGAAGACAGTTTCATGTTTCATTGAGGGGGGAGCAGGGGGGGGGAATAAAAAAAGAAAAATAAAATGAAGTTGTTCTGGGGTCAGTAGTGTTCTGGAAGCCTTAGGAAGCTCCAGCTGGTAGGGAAGTCTGCCTGCCCTGGACCCTACGGGACAGGGAGTGGGGGAGTGAGGATCCTCCAACTACTCCTTCTGGCTCCCGATTCACCTGGGGGTGCTTCTGCTGAGGTGGATGTGAACACAATTGAACAGGAGACCATGGCCTGCTCCAGAATCTAGCTGGTATCTGGCACGATATTGACAGATGGGAATTATATCTCTATAACTATACTGATATAGATAGATCTCTCTCTCTCTCTCTGCATATATACTTAAATGTACTTATGCATATACATTTTAAGAATTTAATCTTGACAAATCCCATTGCTTCTGAATGTTTGTGACTTACTCTTTTGCTGACCAGTCTCCTGCCTAACTTAGCTCAGAGTGTTTGAGAGTGTAAGAAGTGCTAAACAGCCTGCCTGCACTGGTAATTTCTTCAGCAAAGACCCCAAAATGTGTGTGTCCAGCTACCCTACACTCTTCTAACTGAAGTCTTCACTTCTGCTCTCTGCATGTAGGCGGTCACATGGTTCAAACAAAACATGTTTCTTCCCTCCTTTTTTAGAAATAACAAAATGTTGACATTTGACACACAAGTTGTACAAGTAACAAGGAAGCTGGATGTGTGTGTTTTTGAAAACCACCAGTTTTGCTTTTCCCTCTCTTTGGGAACCTCCCTGAAAATTTGACTTAGTTCCAATTTCTTCAACAATTGGCCAAGACTTAATTCCCAAATTTCCCTTTCCATCTCTCCCCACTGAACAATATTCTACTTCCCCTGACATGTCTGCTAACTTTTCTGGGAATCTTTATACAGACCACAATAAGCTCAATATTTTCAAGATGAAAATCCACAGCAGCTTTTCTTCTGCCAGCCTCTGACCATCAGCTTTTTTTTTTCCCCCTGTTTAACGCCAATGTTAATGTCAACCTTTCTCTTCCTCTCTCTGCAGCTGAGTTGTTATTTACATGCATCCCACACATCCAGACCCTTGTGTATTGTTTCCCTTTGCTCAGTCTTCAGTCTGCATCCCTTTCCCTTTGTCCTCCATTGCCAAGATTCTGGTTCATACTGTGCTTATCTCATGTCCTAACTGCATTTCTTTTCCAGTTTACCCCTCCACACTATGCCATGAAATCATTACATACAGCTTCTGAGAAATCCTTCCTGTACTTTTCCCCCACCACTCAGGAGGAGTAGAAATCAGACGAAGAAGTGAAAGCCAAGCTCTTCTTTTCCATGTTCCACATTTCTCTCACTCAGTTGTCTTCTCCTTTGCCATATCCCAAAGCCTCTTCTGAGCAATTTTACAGAGGTTACCCTTTTATTTATTTTGTTCCCATTTTAAAGTATTCCACTTCACAAAATCTGCAATTATACTGCTGTAAAGGATTAGTGATTTTTCTGCTTATCTTATAATAGAGTGGGCCCTTTTTAAACACTGCTGCTAACTTATTATAGAGATCTGATTTGTATTGTATTTTGGCACAGCCAATGATGTGTGTAGAGAGGTCTATTTATACAGAACTCAAGTGTTTAGCTCTTAATTACCAGGCTGCAATCATCATTCATCCATCTCTGGATCCAGAGACTCTCTGTAGCAAGGTCTTTTACCAATAGGAAACACTCATTCTCCCTTCTTTCTTTATGAATGCTCAAAAAGGAGTAAGTGAATTAGCAATACCAAATACACTTCTTAAAACTGGAGTTACATTGTTCTTTAGCTATTACACCATCCGGTAAAATGACATATGAGACTATGTCATTTTGTCTCCCCAAAGCAATAATGGTTTATGCCTGTTCAACTGTTATGCTTCGTGGCCTTAATTCCTAGGCAGAACTTCTGGAATCTGCTTTCTGAGATTAGCAGTGCCCTCTTGCCTGATTTTAAACAAAAATAATTGGAAAGGCACATGTGCCAGCTTCCAGTTTATAAGAGTTCATTATTTGAAATCCCCTGAGCTCCTCCAATTAGAAAACAACTTTTTGACTTAATATCCTTCAATTGTTAAAAACTTGCGTCACTGAGAGATCACAGTGAAACGTAAAGGTCCCAGCGCATTGGCACTTGATTGTGAGGGGATGTGATTGTTCCACATTTAGACTGGAAAGGGTTAGGAACTCCGCTTCCCAATGTGCTTAATGAATGAAAGGAAAATTGGACCCTTGAGCCAGAGGCAATGACCTAACTGAGTGAAAAATGTTTGCAGGTTAACAAGGGCAACTGTTCCTTGCTATAATTCCCACTGGAGGTGAATGACAAAAAAGGCCAATAAACCTCAGACTTTGGATTATTTATTAACCTGTTTTCTTCCTAGAAGAAAAGACCTTACTGTAGATCTTGGAAGACGGAACTGAAAAAAAGTGTCTTTTTGCAAGGGTAGATTAATGACCAATGTGCACTGCTTAAAAAGAGTAAGGTGTAATATTTTGTATCGTTGTACTCCCTGTGATCAGTCAGATTTTATAAAGGCAACTTCAGTGGGACTGAAACACAAGAAAAGTAAAAATAAAATTGTGATTAAATGACACTAATTTAAGCCATATTAGAAAAAAAAAAAGTAACTGGAAATTACATATAAGCATTGTTGACACTGAATCAGAAAAACATATTTTATGTCTTGTCTTTACAAGCACTGCTGCCTAGCGTGCTGACACAGCAAATCTGTAGCTTTCCTATGAGTACTCAGAAACTAGGGTGAGGTGGGATAGCCAAGTGTCCCGGTGCAGACTGGGGCCTGGTGTTGGAAGTCATGCAATTCACTTTTCACCTTGGAGGGCAGACTTGGTTTCCAATCTAAACCATTTGTCATGAAGTAATGGAAAGATTCCTGTTGTCTTCACTGAGATCAGGTCTGGAGCCTAACACAGAGGCGATGGAAAAAAATAGCAGAGTAAATGCAGAACAACGCAGGAAAAGCCTTAAGACTAGTAATAACCAGTAGAGCAGCTGTCAAACTACCTTTATAAAAAAATCTAAGTGATGGCTTTGCAGGAAACAATGTAGACTAGTCAGGAGAGGATTGAAGGGTATGATCCAAAGTTGAGCTGTTTCAGTGGGCTTTGTATTGTATTAGTCCCTAACAGAATATACAAATAACGTATTGCTTCCTGTATTTGAAGTGCCAAAAATGAGACAGTTGCAAGAATTCTGCAAACCATATGTCTGAATCAGTCTGGGACTGAAGCAAAAGGAAGGAATAGACATTTACAAAATGCAACTCTCTCTGCCACATAGATATGATACCCATAACGCATAGACGTATTTTCAGTAATGGGAGCTGCATTTGACTTCCATGTTAAAACAACCCTGTCTTTGCCAAGAGGCTCTTTCCTTACCCTGTTGTGTACCTGCAAATGAAAAGGTGAATACTTTATTTATCTGTTCCTTTCCTCTCTGAAAAGCCTTCCTGCTCACATCTCTTCCTGCAAATGTATGGCTAAAATTGTATGGTTTTTAGCTGTGTGTTTGCAAGTCTCTTTGACTTCAAAATGGCTAGAGAATTTATATTTTATTATTGATTCTTAGCTAAAGAAAATATTTGAGGGAAGCAGAGCTTTGCTTTCTATCCCTATGACTTCTAAATAATGCAGGTCATGGTACCTTTGTAAGAAGACAACCTTAGTTGGAGTTCCTGTCTGCTTTCTTGTATGAATACAGAGAGAAATAATATTTTAAAGATGGGTTTAATTTCTATAAATTAAGATTTGTTTAAAACACAAAGTGTTCTGGCACTAACAGTGCTTTATTTATTTCTTTTAAATAATATTTAGCATATACTATTACCCTTAATTTTATTCTTAGGTGTAACTTGTATTTTGTACAGTTCCTGTGTCAGAAACAAAATGTCCAGTGACATCTGCTAGCAGTGAGCGTATGGGCTTTTGCTTATTTGGGACTCCGTGTGTACTTTTCTGCCCCCTTACCTAGATCAGAATTCTTAACAGCCTTTTAAGAATTAAAAAAGGCTGCTCAGGATTTGTGATAGATGGCAGGATTTGAAACAGGACAATCTAAATCGTTGAAAACAATTTTGTAAATAACTGAGCACGTAACAGAAGAGGCAAATATCTGTGGTAGTAATAAAGAAAAGTGGATGAGTTAGATCTGGACAAAAAGTTGTGTATGAGAGCTCAAATTTAAACGTGTCGGTAAGGCTAAGCTTCAGACACACAAAGCAGACCTTGCGAAATGCCAGATATGTTGAGAGGGTATCTGTGGCTGAGATGGGTCCATGACTTACGTTGTTGTCTTCTCATAGACATTTGTTCTGTTCTGCACGGTTTCACCTACAGGAAATGAATTGCTTGCAGGAAGGGGTCATCTGTTTTGCTGTGTTTTTCTTGCCATGGAGAAGGGAAGGCAATAGTCATTAACAGTTTTGGAAGGCTACCGTAGATCCCGAGTACTGTATAACTTTAGTATAAAAATTCCAGTCAGCAGAACCATCCCTGTATACTACAGGCAGGTAAGAATTGTGCTTTCACAGCAACTGAGTGCAACACCTGAGCTAAACTGAGAGTCTTCAATAGTGTAATAAGTTCTGATGACTTCAGGATGCAGAAGCCAGCTTGAGATAGAAAGAATCACAGCATCATAGAATCATTTAGGTTGGAAAAGACCTTTAAGGTCATCAGGTCCAGCCATTAACCTAACACTGCTAAGTCCACCACTAAACCATATCCCTAAGTGCCACATCTACACCTCTTTTAAATACCTCCAGGGATGAGGACTTAACCGCTTCCCTGGGCAGCCTGTTTCAATGCTTCACAACCCTTTCAGTGAAGAATTTTTTCCTGATAAACCTCCCCTGGTGCAACTTGAGGCCATTTCCTCTCCTCCTATTGCTTGTTACTTGGGAGAAGAGACCAACACCCACCTCACTACAACCTCATTTCGGGTAGTTGTAGAGAGAAATACAACTCCCTTCAACCTCCTTTTCTCCAGACTAAAAATCCCAGTTCCCTCAGTCACTCCTCATAAATCTTGTGCTCTAGACCCTTCACCACTTCGCTGCTCTTCTTTGGATGGACTCCAGACCTTCAATGTCTTTGTTGCAGTGAGTGGCCGAAAACTGAACACAGTATTCAAGATGCGGCCTCACCAGTGCAGAGTTCAGGGCGACCATTGCTTTCCTAGTCCTGCTGGCCTTGTATTTCTGATACAAGCCAGGATGCTATTGGTCTTCTTGGCCACATGGGCACACTGACAGCTCATATTCAGCCGGCTGTCTGTCAGTACCCCCAGGTCCTTTTCTGCTGGGCAGCTTTCCAGCCACTCTTCCCCAAGCTTGTAGCACTGCATGGAGTTGTTGTGACCCAAATGCAGGATCCAGCACTTGGCCTTGTTGAATCTCACACAATTGGTCTTGGTCCATCCAGCCTGTCCAGATCCCTCTGTAGATGCTTTCTACCCTCAAGCAGATCAACGCTCTGGCCCAGCTTGGTGTCATCTGCAAACTTACTGAGGTTGCACTCGATCCCCTCATCCAGATCATTGATAAAGATTAAAGAGAACAGGTCCCAGTACTGAGCCCTGGAGAACACCGCTTGTGACCAGCTGCCAACTGGATTTAATTCCATTCACCACCACTCTTTGGGCCTGGACATCCAGCCAGTTTTTTACTCAGTGAAGGGTACACCCGTCCAAGCCATGAGCAGCCAGTTTCTCCAGGAGAGTGCAGTGTCAAAGTCTTTACTAAAGTCTAGGTAAACAACATCCGCAGCCTTTCCCTTCTCCACCTAAGCAGGTGATCTTGTCATAGAAGGACATCAGGTTAGTCAAGCAGGACCTGCCTTTCATGAACCCGTGCTGACTGGGCAGCTGCTCTCAAGAAAGCGTACTTGAGAGTAGCTGCTCAGGAGCAGCTGGCAGTGCTGCTCATGAAGATTCCCAGTTCTTAGGTCCAGTCTTCAACATCATCCTTCGCACCGCTGAATTAGTAGGTGTTACAGCCGTTTCTCACAGCTTGAGGCCTGGTTCAACTCTAGGGAAGACTTCTCACCATGAAGCTGTAGATATTACAGGACCTTTCTCCTATCCTCTCTTTATGCAAAGCTAGTGCTCCTAAGTTGGGTGCCTAAAGTCTTTATCCTGCATCTTGTCTAGACAAGCCAGATGTATTTCTAAATTCAAGAGGAAATTAAGTGAAAACTTGCCCATTGTTGCTGGACGCTGGCTGCAGAGTTTCATCTCTTGTCTCTTTATTGCATATTCTAAGGAATGGTGAAAGTCTGTATAGTGGACCTTTTTATTAAAAAAAAAGGAAAAAGAAATCAAAATAATAAAAATGAGAAAATAAAAAAGAAAAAAAAAGAAACTGGTGGGTAATATTTAGGTTAGTAGTAAAATGCTTCTTTGGGAAAGTAGCCAAATTACTAACTATAAAAGGGTAGGACAAAAACCTTTCAGTATCATGAAAAATTAATGAGTGAGTAGGAGGTCAGAACTACAGTGACTTGTAATTCAGATCAGTTTGTATTAAACCTGGGTATGAACTTCTGAACTTGATTTTTCACTACCTTTCTAGTTTGGGATATTGGTAAGAAATTATTCATCATGAAATATATCAATTTCCTTCTGAGTTATATGGGATATCAGTGACTCAGCTGTACTGTTCAGAGATTTGAAAACCTTGCAGTTATCATTTATGGTTCTTTATACTTATATACTTCTGTTTGTAATTTAGGTACTCCTATATGTATTGTTTCAGGGTTTAAAAAACGTAATTTTCTTATTTAGAGTCCTTTAAACATGGATAGACATTTTCCTCTGTTATATTCTAAACAGGAAAAAACTAAATTGCAGTAAAAAGCTAAGTTACTTAACAAAAAAAAGATTTTGGACACAAATTTTTTCTTTAATTTCTGCATAAACTCTGTTTTATTCTTATATGAATTTTTGCAGGCAGCTGTGCCACCACTTGACTGCCACTTTTGGATGTTCTACAGGAGAAAAAAAAAACTGGGCGCATACTGGAGTTTCAAAACATAATCCATGTGTAGTAAATAAAGTTTTTGTATTTTTTCCAACAAAAATGAAATCTTGTTTTCTTTACTGGGTACTTTTCCCAGGCAAATAGCATGTAAACTGAATAGGCCGTGAAAGTTCACTGACACAGAATTCCATAAAGGTGTTATAATGACCCTAAAAGCCGACTTATACACCAGTTGTTTCATACAATATTTGTAAACCTCACAAATGTTCCTATACATGCTTGCATTCATATCATCATTGGCTATGATCTTTTCTCATAAATTAAGTAAGGTTGGGTCTTGTCAGTTCTTGGATAGGAGGCCTCCAAGGAAAATCCAGATGGTGCAGGCATTGATAGTGATTCAGCGGGAAGACCACCTACTGTGTTAGTACTCATTTTTCTTCTGGATTGAAAGCATTGTGTTTGGAAGAATGTTGCTGTTTTTTTCTGAGGTCAAAATTTAAGAACCTGACCAAAATGAAGTATTTCAAAGCACCATAAGAATAATCTTATCACCTCTTGCATAAAAGTACAAAAGGAGTTCAAATATTGCCAGCTGAAATCAGAAAACTACTCTTAATTGAAAATGTCTTTTTCCCTTTTTTCATTCTTTTCTTCATTCTGCATCCATCCACCCCCTTTGTGAATTATTCACTGATAACTAACGACTAAAAGCAATTTTTATCTTCATCAGTGTTTCCTGTTAGCTTTTGTAAAACACTCAAAAGGCACAACTGCAACAGAAACTGGGAATTCCCTCAGCTGGGAATTCGCAATTTGTTCCGTATCTTATTATTTCCTTCCATGGCATAGAACAAATAAAACGTTAAAATGTAATCTGTTTTGTGTTATTTCATTGACAAATGTCATTGTGTCTTGTGTCCCCATTCCCCTTTGTGGGCTGGAATACCTGGTTACACACCACACCTTGGTGGTGGAGTGGGCAGGGGCACAGGCATTAAATGGTGCTGCCTGAAAACCTTGAGCCAGGTGCACTATGGCAAGTGAAGCACAATTTACTGTGTGTTGTTTCAGTACTGTGTGTATTCTCTTTATCGCCTCCCAAAGTCTTACAATACTATTACAGTGCGTCATAACAGCTCTGTTTAGGGGAGGGTTGGGTCTGGGGGTTTTTTGTTTCCTCTAATATTCTTTATAAAAAATGAAATTTTTCACTGAACACAGGCATTTGTCATGAAAGAGGGTATTAAACCTAAAAATTGGATGAAAAGCAGTTGAAGTAGGAACAAAGTGTAATCAGTCCTGATACTATTCTGCTCACATGAAACCTCTCATGATACAAGTTCACAGGGTAAAATAAGGATGCTTTTGCAGAGTGTGTCTGTTGACTATTGTCTTTTGCCCTAGGTAGGACTGTGGTTAAAGGGAGAGCAGATATCCTTGTGGGCAGATGCAGGCTTCCTCATAGCTAAAATCTGAATGATGTAATTGTGAGTTTTGTTTATAAGCATTTTCTAAGGTTTAGCACCTAGAGTTTTAGCACAAGAAGAGATTTTCAAAACCTAGAAGTTTTCACAGCTTCAGAAAAAAATATCTTTGACATTGACAATTGGCCAATGTATTTATATCTATAAATAATTAAATTTTTTTTCACAGGGTATGTGAAAGACAGATTTCCCTTTTACTCTTGGAGCCCAGTTGCTCTCAGTGTGCTCTGTCAAAGAGCGTACGGTGGAGTAAAACATCACATACAGTTGCAAATATTCAGTCTGTAGTGGTGTCATGGTTTGGCTGGGCTGGAGTTGACTTTCTTGGTGGCAGCTGGGGTGGTGCTGTGTTTTAGATTTGGGATGGGACTGGTGTTGATGGCACACTGATGTTTTTGGTTATTGATAAGCAGTCAAGGCCTTTTCTGCTCCTCACACACCAGTGAGTAGTTTGGGAGTGTGCAAAAAGTTGGGACGAGACACAGCCAAGACAACTGACCCCAAATGTCCAAAGGGAGATTCCATCCCATACTTAATATATAAACATCACGCTTAATATATAAAGCTGGGGAAAGAAGAAGGAAGGGGGGAACGTTCAGAGTTATGGCATTTGATTCCCCAAGTAGATAGAGGAGCCAATGAGGAGAGGTGCCATGCTGGACTTTATTCTCACCAACAAGGAGGGACTGCTGGGGAATGTGAAGCTCAAGGGCAGCATTGGCTGCAGTGATCATGAGATGGTGGAGTTCGAGATCCTTAGGGTGGTGAGGAGGGCGCACAGTAAGCTTGGTGCCCTGGACTTCAGGAGAGCAGACTTTGGCTTCTTCAGGGATCTGCTTGGTGGAGTACCATGGGATAAAGCCCTGGATAGAAGAGGGGCCCAGGAAAGCTGGGTAGTATTCAAGGATCTCCTCCAAGCTCAGGATTGATGCATTCCAACTAAGAGGAAGTCAGGTAAAAATGACAGGAGGCCTGCATGGATGAGCAAAGAGCTCCTGGACAATGTCAAACTGAAAAAGGAAGCCTACAGAGAGTGGAAGAAAGGACATGTAGCCTGGAAGGCATATACAGAAATTGTCCGAGCAGACAGGGGTCAGGTTAGGAAAGCTAAAGTCCAGATAGAGTTATATCTGCCTTGGGACATCAAGCGCAACAAGAAAAGCTTCTATAGGTATGTCAGTGACAAAAGGAAGACTAGGGAAAATGTGGCCCAACTCAGGAAGGAAGCGGGAGACCTGGTGACTCAGTATATGGACAAGGCTGAGGTACTCAATGACTTTTTTGCCTCGGCCTTCACTGGCAAGGGCTCTAGCCACACTGCTCAAGTCATAAAAGGCAAAGGCAGGGACTGGGAGAATGAGGAACTGCCCACTGTTGGAGAAGACCAGGTCTGAGAATATCTGAGGAACTTGAAGGTGTACAAGTCCATGGGACCTGATGAGATTCATCTGTGGGTCTTGAGGGAGGTGGCAGATGAAGTTACCAAGACACTATCATCATATTTGAGAAGTCATGGCAGTCCAGTGAAGTTCTGCTTACTGGAAAAGGGTAAACATGACGCCTATATTTAAAAAGAGACAAAAGGAAGACCTGGGGAAGTACAGACCAGTCAGTTTCACCTCTGCTCATCAAGATCATGGAGCAGATCCTCCTGGAAACTCTGCTACTGCACATGGAAAATGAGGAGGTGATTGGTGACAGCCAACATGACTTCATTAAGGGCAAATCCTGCCTGACAAATCTGGTGGCCTTCTACAATGGTGTTACAGTGTTGGTGGATAAGGGAAGAGCAATTGACATCATCTGCCTAGACTTGTGCAAAGTATTTGACGCTGTCCCACATGACATCCTTGTCTCTAAATTGGTGAGACATAGATTTGACAGATGGATGACTTGGTGGATAAGGAATTGGCTGGGTGGCTGCACTGAAAGAGTTGTGGTTAACAGCTTGATGTCCAAGTGGCAAGCATTGATAAGTGGTGTTCCTCAGGGGTCAGTACTGGGACCGGTACTATTTAACATCTTTGTTCGTGACACGGATTTTGAGACTGAGTGTCCCCTCATCAGGTTTGCCGACAGCACCAAGCTGCATGGAGTGGTTGACATGCTGGAGGGAAGAGATGTCATCCAGAGGGACCTGGACAGGCTTGAGAGGTGGGTCTATGCCAAACCTCATGAAGTTTAACACAGCCAAGTGCAAGCTCCTGCACCTGGTCAGGGCAATCCCATGCACAAATATAGGCTGAGTGGAGAATGGATGGAGAGCAGCCCCAAGGAGAGGGACTTGAGGATGTTGGTGGACGAGAGGCTCAACATGAGCCAGCAATGTGTGCCCACAGCCCAGAAGGCCAACTGCATCTTGGGCTGTATCAAAAGAAGCGTGGCCAGCAGGCTGAGGGATATGATTCTACCCCACTACTCCGGTCTCGTGAGACCCCGCCTGGAATACTGCGTCCGGTTCTGGGGCCCTGTTGTGCTTTGGCTTCCGCCAGTGACAAAGAACCACACAGCTGCTCACTCAGACCTTACAACACCCAGAGAGACTCAGAAGAAAAAGGCAAAACTTGTGGGTTGAGATAATAACAGTTTAACAGGGCAGCAAAGGAAATAGAAAAACAACAACAATAACACTGATGGAGGAATGTACAAACAGGGTTACCTTCCCACCATGCACCCACCGGTCCCAGGAAGCCGCAGCCTGCTCCCAAGCATTGACTTCCAAACCACTCCTCCAACTTGCTCGCAGCTAAGTACTGGTGTATGGAGTCAAGTGGTATGGAATAACTGTGTCCCAGACAGAAATTAACCCTATCCCTGCTGGAACCAGGGCAGGCCCCCAACATAAGAAGAACATGGACCTGTTGGAACGAATCCAGAGGAGGGCCATGAAGATGATCAGAGGGCTGGAGCATCTCTGCTATGAAGACAGGCTGAGAGAGTTGGGGTTGTTCAGCCTGGAGAAGAGAAAACTCCAGGCAGACCTTACAGCAGCCTTCCAGTACCTAAAGGGGGCCTACAGGAAAGCTGGAGAAGGACTTTTTACAAGAGCATGTAGTGATAAGACAAGGGCTAATAGTTTTAAACTGAAAGAGAGTAGGTTTGGATTAGATATCGGGAAGAAACTCTTTACTGTGAGGGTGGTGAGGCACTGGAACTGTTTGCCCAGAGAAGTTATGGATGCCTCATTGCTGGAAGTGTTCAAGGCCAGGCTGATGGGGCTTTGAGCAAGCAGGTCTAGTGGGAGGTGTCCCTACCCATGGCAGGGGGGTTGGAATTAGGGAATCTTTAAGGTCCCTTCCAACTCTAACTATTCTATGATTCTATGATTCTATGATTCCTAAGTAGCCAGGAGATGGCTTTCCTGGTGAAGGAACCCTGCTTTCCTGGAGATGACCGAACACCTGCCTGCCGATGGGAAGCAGTGGATTAATTCCTTGTTTTGCTTTGCTTGCATCCACAGCTTTTGCTTTACTTATTAAACCGTCTTTATCTCAACCCATGCATTTTCCTTTTTTTTTTCTGATTCTTCTCCTCATCCCCCTGGGGGATGGGAGGAAGTGAGCAAGTGGCTATGTGGTCCTAATTGATGGCTGGGGTTAAACTGTAACAAGTGGGTTCATTGAACTTGATCTTCATATACACAAAATAGTTCTTAAGTCAAATAGTATTTTAAGGAAAAGTCACAAGGAAATTTCATGTTATGAATAGACCACCAAGAAATCACGACCCGGTATGGAATAACTGTAGAGTCTAATAATGTGAAAGTCTCTACTCATCCTAGCATTTCTCACTGACCGGGGAAGAAGAAAGAGGAGGAAAAGGAGAATAAATAATGAGTTTTACTCATAGATTCTAAAAGTTAGAGTTTCTAAAAGAGAGTAGGGTGTCTTTAGAAATAGTACTGGATTTCTGCTTACCACCAAGAACAGCGGTCACAGCCGTTGCGCTCAGACATGAGACTCCTGTCTATCTTCCGCTACAACTTTGTAGGATGTCAGACATACCTGTTAGTCAGGAAGAGGACCCGGATGAAGGTACGGAGCAGCATGACAAAGCAGCAAGATGAAACAATGAAGCCTTAAGGAAAGGGATTTTTTTTTCCCTTTTTTTTTTGGTGAGAGAACACATTCTTCCAGGGTCTTGACTGAGTCTTGAGTTCCTGGGTGTCACCATTTTTTCTCTGATGGCAGACAAAACCCTAACACAAATCCTCCTGTGGCTGTGAGCTCCTCCATTAACTGGCGGTGGTTAAAGTCTGCAAAGGGTTTCAGTGTTCCAACCTTGTTGTTAATCACAAGGTTGATAATATGATACCAACTGACAGATTTTTTTCTGATTTTCTAGTTTGCATTTTTAAGAGAAAATAACATATGCACAAGCAACATAAAATAATACTTTTGTGGTTCCGAACTTTTCAAAATTTTGGTTGTATCAGAACTGAGGCTGCAGGTAATTTAGAGGAGTATCTGCTGATTTTAAAGATTTCCTTTGGTGGCAGGGGAGGAAAAGGTGCTTTGATGCTGCTGCATGGTTTTGCTTCCCCATTTTCAGAATGAAATGCTTTGATATTTCTTGTCATCTTGTTTCTTATTTTGAATTAAATACGATATTAAAAAATACAAGCAGTTTTAAAAGTTTAAATCAAAACAAACAGATCAGCTTCAGAGAAATGTCTTTTCTTACACATTTGTGGGGCATGTTCAGCACTTAACTGCAGAATTTTCTATGGGACACAAAGAGACAAGCAGGATTAATTTGGAATCTTGAGTTATAAAAGGCTTTGCTTACATGTTTATCTACTATTTTAGCAGGATAAAATTTCAGCGCACAGGCTGAATTCATTAAGGCGTGAATCAGGATTTTGTAGAGTCAGTCTTGTTGCGGAGGCTGCAAAATGTACTGAATGAGTCAGGAACTGCAGGAGGTAGAAAGAGCATCTTCCATGTACAACAGTTCCATGGTGTCCTGATGGTCCGGGTTCCTTTTCTACCTCTGCTTTCTTTGTGGGGGGTGTGTGTGTGGTGTGATGCCAGGTGACTCTGTTAAAACTGACTTCTCAAAGGCAGTCAGAAACTGTGCGCTATTTGCTTTCTGGGTGTCTGATGGCAGAGGATATGGAGGACCAAGCTGCAGAACTACTCAGTGATCACAATTGTAGCTAAACTGAATGGGGAACCATGATTTTAAAAACTACAGAATACTTGCTGTGATAGATTTATTTTTTTTTAAATCATTCCTGCATGTGTGAAATTGGTGTCACAGGTCTAGCTATGTCTGTATTTCTGTTATTTCTGAATAAGAATGTGAATGGTTATTTCCCCTGAACTTATAGGGGTATTGTCATGGTTTGTGGCTGGTTGAAACACTATAAAAATTAACGCCATTGTGAAATCTGAGAGAATCAACACAGGTTCTTTCTTCAGAGTAAGACTGAGCTGTATACCAATGTGACATGAAGTCACACCTTGAATTAAATAGATAAAATGCAATATTCACTAGATGTTTGCTAAGAATATCCCCAATGAAACAAAGACCCAAAGAAAATACAGTGTGGAATTACCTAGTGCAAATAGTAATTGTCACGTATGTTTTTAAGGGGACTGAATTAACACTGCTAGGGCAACAGTATTAGAAGTTGTATATTTTGACTGCTTTGCAATGAAACACCAGTGTTCTTTCACTATAAGGATGTTTTTAAGTGTGTGTAAGTAATACGTTGACTAGAATGTTTCACTAAAAAATAATTGTGGTTGGTAGAAAGCTTTATTTATATTTCTTAGAAGCTGGATCTCACTGGAGTGAGCTTTGTTTCTTCGATGTTGCATGTTTTCCCTTTTTCACTGCTACTGAGTTTCCTTTTATACTTCAGCCTTATCATCAAACTGTGAGGGCATTTAAGGACTGTTGAAGACAGTATCCAAATGAAGAGTTCTTATTCCACAGTCCTAGAAAATTTGGAGTAATCCACTTATAATTATACTTGCAGTCTGCTAAACTGGAATATCTGACTCAAAACCAAGCTCTTATAGAATTTCTGATTGCAGATTTGTTAAGGGTTACTACCTCTGGGAGATTTTTAAAAATGAGACTGTCATTGTAGAGTCAGCAGAGGGGCTGACTTATTAAAAAAGTATGTTGATGTAATAGGAATTAGGATGGATTAAAAGCTCTGATGGGAGGGTATAAGTAGGCACTCTGTGAATGGTGCTCCCCAGATTGCCTCTTCCTCTGGGATTCTGGGTGAGATGCCTTCTCTGCTCTTACCAGAAACAAGTCCATATGATGGCCAGAATTTTCAAAATTGATTAAAGACTTTGAATATTGTCAGGTTCTGAGTGTTCAACATGAAACATTGTTAAAGTTGCCTAATATTCAGAAAGTGCTCAACACCTCTTTTATGAAAATCTGTTTCCTTTGAGCCAGGCCCATAAAATTATTGGTCACCTCAGAACATATACATCATTCTATAGCTTACCATGAACATCAGAGCTTGGCAGGATTTCACTACCTTCAGTTTCTTCCACCAGTGATGCATAGCAGTGATTAAATAAGTTCTGTCCTCCTTTGGAATATGGCCATGGTTTAAATTGCTCAGAGGCAACTGAGTCAGATCAGGCCAAGTGCTACCTTCAAGCTCAGCCCCTTTTCTCAGCCCAGTGTTCCCTCCTGGCCTCTGTGGTTTCCTCTTCGCAAAAAGCACCTCTCCATATTGCATTGGTTAGCCGCTTCTGAATTTGTATGCAATATGATGTGAGGTAGCAGATTCCCTGGCTCACAGGTTATGTAATTTTACAACCTTAAAAGGTAAATTATTGATAGATTTCTGGTGCTCCGAAAATAAGTGAGTGGAATATTTACGGAGTAAGATCTGGACATGATCTTTGCTTGAGTTTATTATTCTGCCTTTTGCTCCCCCATGCTTCCCATGCCTCTAGTCAGACTCAGTTTAATATCCATCCCGGATACACTGCCATCTCCAAGCCCAAGCTTCTGGCAATCACTGTTATCTGTCACACTGATGGGCTACACAGGAAAATTGTTCTGCATTTTTTTGGTGGAGAAATAAAGAAGTTATTGGCATAGGTAGTTTGGAAGATAGAACAGCTTTCTTACCCAGTGAGATATTATTGTGTTTCAGAAGCATCTGAAGGGAGTCAAACCTAGTCCACACATATGTTCAATTTCACATGGTGTGTTGAGGCCAAAATTTGGGGCCAGCTGCTCTGAAGTCTTTGGCATGTGCTTTTCTTTAACCAGATTGAGCTTTGCCTGTGTGTATGTGCTTGCACGGTTGTGGCCTCAGCTTCAGAGCCATATATGTGTTTCTTAGCCTTAAAAAAAAAAGAAAAGAAAAGAAAATACATCATTTGGAGTTAAGTCTAAAAAAGTGGTTTGCTGTCTTTTGGCTTATTAAAATGCAGTAGTACCAGAAAATATAATGTGACAACTACTGCCTGACTTTTGCATCTATATGGAATAGACTTTAATATTGTTTTAAAACTTAGATGATATAGGAAATGAAGCCTCACAACTCACATATTCTCATTGCATGTAAACTGGTACTTTTTTGTCACACATGAGGACAGACATTAAAAACAACTTTATAAAGTATTTATGAGGTTTTGATTTACCACAATTATTTTCTCTGGCTTTTAGAGTCTCTGAATAGTATCTTAATGCTAGATCATATTTTCTGACAACAGAACACCAGATACACTGTAATGATTTGGCATTCAGCCTTTGGAATGAAGGCCAAAACTGGCTAAATAAATTTTTTCCAATAGCAAGGAGCAATGATTGCATTGTAAACTCCGGATAAATCTGTGATATTACAGAAAGCAACTGTTTTGCAATAAAATGACTTGAAAAAAAAAAAAATCTATGGAAAAAATTTCCCATACTGGAAAGATGCCAACATGGCATTATGCTACCAGAGTCTTCTATGCTGTTGCAACTGAACATTTAATAATGTGACAGAACCTTTTTTTCTTGATTATTATGCTCAGGGTTGGGTGAGAATCCCAGAAGGGAGTAACATTTAATAGAAATGTTAACTTTATTAATAACATATAAAACACATTGGGATTCCTAGTAGTCAATTCTACACATGGTTAAGAAAAGGCAGGTGGTCTGAGAAATAGCTTGGGCTCATGCTATGTAAGATTTCTGTCATGAGAAGCAAAGCTCTGAATTGCTTTGTATTCAGCTGAAGACAGTGGAGTAAAATATTCAGCGATGTGCATTTACTGCTAGAAGTGTATGACTGTAGGTCTTAGAAGCAATGAGCACTCTGCAAGTGTGTGGATAAACATCACCCTCACCCAGAAGAGCTTATAATTTGAAATACAGATGCCTCAGACCTGGTGGAAAGGGAAGCAGAGATTTAAGAGAAGCAACTTACGGAAGCCACAAAGCTGCCGGTGGCAGCAGTGGAAGGAGGAGTAGTCCCAGAGGCTGAGCCTGTGCGAACCCAGAGGCGAGCTGTGACTAGACTTTCAGTCCACAGGAGGGTGGGTTTGTTTTCCCTTCCAACTTTTCCGTGCGTGGAAAGACTGTGCGGAAACACAGAGCGGCACACTGACAGGACCGCGCAGCCGTACAGGTCCCTCCAGCAGCTTTGTGTGTGTGTTGGACAGGAGAAACAAGAGGACCCCATGGTGCTCCCCAGGTCAGGACCCGGGAGCGGAGGGGCGGGTGCCCTCTGTGACCCCCTGCTGTATCTCTTCTTGAGAAACTACACCGGTTTTGCTTTAAAAAGGGCCAGAACCAGCTGAACAAATGTATGGCAATTTGGTATAGCGTTTCCATGCGGTTCAGGTTAATAGTTCAGTTACAGTGCAAAGACTAAACCCGTGTTCTCCAGATAGTATAGCCTCTACCTCTAAAGAAAAGAAAAAAAAAAGAAAATAATAATAATAATAATGATAATATCTTTATTATTGTTATTGTTGTTGATGATGATGTTGTTATTATTACTACTATTACTACTACTACTACTATTATTTAACTACGACATTATAGTTAAAAAACATCCAGAAAAAGATTATTAAGCAAAATGGAGAGGGAAGGACAAATCTGGATGCAGAAGGCCATACTGAAGTGCAATGAAAGCTCATAAAACCCTGCAATGGTGAATATTAACCCCCCGGGCTTTAGTATGACCCTTTGCATTACCATTTGGAGCTATTTGTGGTAGCTACAACTACAACCAGAATTAAAGCGGGCCTTGCTGGGGCTCCCCACACCCCTCCATCGCCACTGCCGTGGGGCTGTGCAGAGTCGGCAGAGGGCAGAGCTCATCCCCGGTGTCCCGGTCACAGTGTCCCGGCCCCGATCCTGGTCCCAACCCATCAGGCTCACCCCGCTGGAAGGGGCAAGTCCCCGTCCCCAGGAGCAAGCGGCAGCAGGGAATCTTGCGAGGCAGTGGCTAGAGAGGGCTGCAGTATGTACAGGCACACAGGGGAAGGAGCCTTGGAGTACATCCAGAGCAACAATCTCAGAGTCTTAGCAGCTGAAAGATGTCAAACGCTCGCCTGAGGCTGCGGAGCGTCTGGCACGCCACCAGGGAGTGTGTCAGGACAAGACTGGCACCGTGGCGCTCCAGGGACCACGTGGAAAACCTTACAATTACAGCTGTAACTTGGCCACTTCCTGAGTTATCGCCTTGGGTTTCAAACCTCACAACCCATCTGAAATGTAGCCATGGCCCAGCATGATGCACTTAGCACATCTGATTGTTTAATTATTATCCTCCCTTCCACACATGTAGAATCACAGTTTCACCTGCTCATGTGGCACCCACATGTGCTGTCCTGAGCATCAGTGTGTGAGCGGCTTGGGATCACTGCCAGTCTGGTATCTTCTTCTCCTGCCTTCATTCATGCTCTGCGTTCAAACTGTGGCTTCTGCACGCTCCTTTAGGTACCTGAATAGGCATTAACAAAATAATTTTGCAACTCATGTAATACTTGGCAGAATTTTTGTTAACTGCTTTGAAAGTTAGAAGTACCTTCTAAATACAAATAGTTGGGAAGAATCCTTGTTCAATAGCTAAACACTTGCCAGGGAAAGTAAATACAGGTTTTGAATTTTGTTTTTTTTAAAGGCTTCCCATCATTTAAAGTGACATTGACTTTAATAAAGTGCTATCATGATGGCTATTCAATGAATATATGTCAAATATTGCTCAATAAACACGAGAGCATAGGTGTTCTCTCAGACCTATGTCAGAAAGAAAATAGATTTTTATTCTGAAAAATACCCACTCCAAGTGTTTTCGCTGTCATTGTGTAAAGACTACGTCCCACTTCCTCATACTATAGCATATTTTTAAAGTTTTTAGGTGTTTAACTGGATTTCCAATGTAAAAAAGTTGATCTGAAAGAGGCTTCAAGAAAGAGGTGGAGGCAGGAAGATGTAGGCAGAAAAAAGATTTAAGAAAAGCTGCCAAGAAATTTATGTCCAGCAAATGAATGCAGGTAAGAAGAAAAGGAAAATCCCTAGTGGGAAATATAGATAGACTTCCAGGAATCACACTTGCTTGCGTGTATTAATTAGATTAATTGTCTCCTGGTCCAAACCAAAGTACAGCGAACAAGACAGAGAGAGGAATCAGTGATACGGTTTTGGTTCCTGTTACGGTCCATCTGCATTGTTTGGGGACTTTATGATGTGTTTTTGTCACAGAGGCTGGTTTCCTTCACCAGGCTGGCGGGGGGAGCTGGTGGCACTGGCAGGCTGGCCGCATGGCGAAGCAGGGGTAGCAGCATTGCTAATGTTCTTGCAGCAAAGGTAGGATTCGGGCTCTGTGTTTGACGCTGCAGCTCTGGGTTCATGCTATAATTCAGACATTCAAGACAAGGTGGCCAGAGGGCAGATAAGCTTCTTTCCCAGCACCTGTTAACAGAGTTTGCAGTGTGTGCTTAAGATGCCACCTGACCAGAGGCAGAGTGATTTAATAAACTGTGAGCTGTCTTGGAACTTTTCATCCTTTCCCATCTCTGCCGCAGCTCTCCTGCTGAATGACCTTTTCAGCCCAACGCCTCAGTTTCTTTAGCTGTAAAATGGATGCAGTAAGCATTGCAGAAGCCATCAGTAAACCATTTTTCTTTTTAGAGAGAAAATGTGATGTACAATAACTGGATAATATTTTTTTTATCTGACATGTTTTAGGAGAGAGGGCAGTTTTCATGTGGTCCCCGTGTCGCCTCCCCGATCCGTGCAATACTGTAAGGGTGGTGTTAGTGTGTTTTTTATAACTTCTGCTTGGTTGTTTCAATCAGTTCAGAATAAATGAGTATGCACGTGCTTTTGGGCCAATTTTGAATGCTTCTTCCTTAACATTCTCTCAAAAGAAGTTGGACGTATATATATGAAGTGAAGTGAAGTCCATTTCAGGGCAGAGGAAGCTGGCAGTCAGGCAGCAATTGGTCTTAGAGCACCAAAATTAGAGGCAAGGAGTAGGTAAGAAATCTTGAGTCACTGGGCGATTTTTAGATATGCAGAAGAAGGAGGTGTTTAAAAAGCACTCCAGAAGTTAATTGTGCAACATTACACAGATATTTATTTAAGGAAAACAGATCCTAAACTTGGTAGCTTGCTTTCTATTTTCATACCAATAACGTATTTAACATTTTCAAGTGATAGCTTGTCAAGTGCATCACAAACATCCAGCCACTGTCTAATTGTGCTGACTAGTTATTTCTAATCTGATACTAAGCAGTGAATTGGTTAACAGTGTTGGTACTTAAGTGTGCATGTTTATGCTTCAAGGCTGACACTCCGGTAAGATGAATGGGGGAAGTTAACTTTGCTTGATGCTATTGTTTTAGCTGGTAAGGATGAGGACTCAACAAGATGAAAGTATGTTGGTTTACATTGTCAAGGCTATCTTCGCAACCAGAAGCTAGAAACTTCCTTTATTATGAGAAAACAAACACATAAATTCTGGGAAATAGAATAAAACCCTCCATTAATCTGCATGAAAGCCTTAAATCATTCAGATTCATAGGTTTGCCACCTATGGTAATTTTTTTCTTCTGCATTTGGAATAAGAGTTTGTTGTGATCAGACAGCGTTGTTGCTCGCATCCATTGATGGGCTAAGAAATGATAGTAATAAAAACAGATACAGCAGGCCTCTGTTTTCTTCAAAATGTAGCTTTTTGGAAATAGCGAAGAAGCAGAAAGAAATGGTAATAGAATGCCACCTTGTTCTCTTGAAATCTGTCGAGAAAAATAAGTGAGGTTCTGTTCTTGGCTCCCTTTGTCCCATTGAACAATATAGGATAACTCATTTGATCTAACTTTACACTGGCTTCCCAACTGCAAAACAAGAATGAATGAGTTATGCATACTTTCTAAAAATGTTGAGAAATGCAGATGAAAAATTATTACGTAATCCCTAAGCACCAAATCGGGTGACCTTTATTCGTATTGAAATAACGAGGACTATTTACAGAGTAACCTACTGTTCGCCGTGAGTAAGGATGACAGAATCCAGGCTGATTTTGTCTTGGCCCAAAGAATGCTTCTGAACTGCTGTTTTCATTAGGTTTTACAGTTCCATTTTCATAAGATTAAAGGGACCTGAAAATGAATAAAATTGCAGGTTAGCGAACGATGCTGTATGTTTGAAGATATCCACACTCTAACATAATCATTGAATATATCTCTGAATACCAGTATCTCATCTGTAATATTACTGCTGGGATTTTCAGAAAAATAGCATGTAATGTCAACTCTGTACTTAAACTGTAACCAACAAACCCTGGGGAGCTATCAAGTTATCAGTCTTTAGTACTGAAAACATAACACCGATTTAAGTATAGCTACTCAAAACGTGTCAAGTTACACCAGGATTATGTTTTAGTGAACTAAAATTAATAAGGTATTTTCAGCCAAACAGGCTAAATGTAGATATTTTTAACCAAATTCCTGATTATATAAGCTCATTTTTATTTAACCCTGTGAAAATTGGTTATGTGTACACAGTACACACACACACACGCAAAACCACCTTGTGAACACTGAAGTTCTTAGTTCTTTGTTGCACAGAACCTCAAGCTGGAATGGAAATGCCAGCACTTCAGCACTCAAAATTGGGATCGGATGCTAAGGTCTAAGAAGTTTGAGGCTGGAGTTTGAACTTTGTGTACTTTAGAGGTAGATGTTATGTACTCTGATCTGAGTTGAAATATGTGTAATTGGTAGGAAATAAGACAAAATATTTCCTTTCAAAACTGAAATGCTTGAGTGTCAGATATCTCCATAAATGTTCTCTCTTTCTAAAGGAAAAAAAAAAAAAAAAAGAGTTCATCACGTAAGAGCTAAATCCAAGGAAGTCGCTTCTGAACCAACAGTAGAGGAAATGTCTTTGGTGGCCTGGGTAAAACAGTTAGTCTTTGTTCTATGTACACTTGAATTAAACATATAAAGACAAATTTGCTTGTCAGATCGGCTGGAAAATTGAGAATTTGAAGGCTTGTAGTGGCCAGTATTTCACATTTACATTCACCATTTTTCTGTGGTTCTGTAAAGATCACGTCTCTCTATTTTCTCTCCAGTTCCACTGGTGTATCTCTAAGAGACAGTATGGGTTTGGCCCCAAGTGATTAGGTCTTTTTGTTTTCAAAGCACGTAGATTATTTCTGGGCCATTAATTCTGGGAGAATCTAATCCAAATTCACTGTTGATTTTGGAAGGGAGAAGTTATGCTCTTCAACCTATTTAGGAAGGTTGTCACATGTCTATCTACATGGACTCTTTTAACACATGCTTTGGCTAAATTAAAGATCCAGACAACAAACTCTAAGCTTACTTTTTGTGACAATGAAAAGTCAAAGAATCCACAGGTGTCTAAATGAATTACAGTGCTACTAATACAAACTTTAAAAACCCTGCTGAATATATTAATCCAGTTTTTCGTAATGTTTTGAGATCTTCATACAGAAGGAAAAGAAATTAAAAAATCCTTGGTACTATTTGCTTTATGCATGTGTATGCTATATTTAATTTTGAAATTAAGAAGTTCAGAACTTCTGAAGTGGAACAGAGACACAACTATCCTTTCCAAATTGTGTTTTCCAAAATACAAATAATAGAAGAATGCTAGACATAGTTTTACGATGTTTCTGCACTTAGTCTAATGATGGATAGAGATCCATTTAGTAGTTTTGTTTTTTTAATCAGAGATACTTGTATTTTTTTCTCAGTATACTTTCCTGGTCATCACATAATTTTGTGCTTGTGTACATAATATCTATCTATATTAGAAAACTGTTACTCCATTTTTCGTGATGGGAAATTGAGGCACAGAGAAACTAAGGGACTTTTTTTCAGATCACAGAGGATATGAGTCAGAGCAGGCTAAATGATCTTGCATTTAGGGTTAATTTCTAAATTACTGTATATCATTCCTTAGGGCAAATCAGTGCAAGCAATAAATTAATCTGCTAAATGTTTGTTTGAAAACAAACAAACAAACAATATTAATTTAATTTGGTGAGTAAAAATACCCAACAACATGGAATATGTCTACAGTTGGACTTATTTTGCTATTTTGGGGGGGAAGGGAAGAGCAAGATTGTTATTTTTTTCCCATCAGAAAAATCTGTGTAGTTTGCCAATATCTGCCTTGGCAACACTTTACTAGTAATGTATATATTTCGCCTGGTTTCCCAAGGCTGAGAAAAACTGTGAGCAAAATTATATGGCAGGCAAAACTTAAATGTGATATATATGAAATATAATTCAGATTTGATAACTTCAGTGTCAAAAGATACACTACTTTGCAATACGTAAAAGGCATCTTCAGCCTGAAAATGCACTATTGATTGAGAAGAAAATGAAGGCAAAAATAAAATTTCACAAAACTAAAACCAAGAGTAATTGCAGTGAGTTTAAATCTGACTCTAGGGAAATATAGACAATATTGATACAGGAAGTGGAAAGTATCTTTGAAAAACTCTGTAGAGGATGAAGGAAAATAAGAAACAATAATTTAAGTATACAAAGAAAAATTGAAATCTTAGAATGGTTTGAATCCAGTACTCAGCAAGGACAGTAAGAACATGGATCATGATGTACAAAAGGCAGATGTGCCTATGCACATCTGTTTTTCTAGAAAATGACAGAAAGATCTCTTTCTATATTGAAGTTAATGAGAAGTATTTTCTGTCCCATCAGTAGCTAGAAACTGTGCTGACCAAATATTATTACTTTTTTGGTTTTTTTTTTTTCAAATTGGCAGGATGAAATAATAGCCTTGATGCAAGCTAAGGTCATTTATTTCAGTGTACTGATAATTTTTTAATTGCAGATTGCTGGGGAAATTGCAGAAGATTTAGTTAACAATGAGATTTTCAATTAAAAATTTGTTAAAAATCATACAAAAGACTGACTAAAACGGAGTTAGTAAAGAAATAAGTATAGAGGTACAATAGTCATGCAGGCAAAAATATTTCTAGTGTGGTCCTGTGAGGATCCATTCTTTCTCCAATGCCATGCAATATCTTTAGCAAGGTCTGGACTATGTGAGATTATCAATAGCAATACTTACAGGTGACAGAATAATTTGACAAACAATTCATGATGATGAAAGGGGAATGACCTAATCCAGAGTGCTCACTACAATAGATTCATTAAAACAAGATATTTTTGCATGGCCAAACCTGAGGCAAAAGATAAAAAATTGCCGTCAAACTTACTATTAGGCAAATGAATCCTCTGGACCATGTACTCTAGAAAAGCCTTAAATAATAATTTGAAAGTAATCTACCAGAACAATGCTATGATTAAAATGTCAGATGCAATCCTTTCATGTCTCAGCAAAAGAATATGGATGGAGAGGGTGATACTCCCTCTGCGTATGTCATTAGTGAGAGCATTCCTGGAATACTCTGTCCAGTTTTAGCATTTATACTTTGAGGAGGACACTGACAAACCGGAATGGGCTCAGAAGAAAACTGCAAGAAAGGTATGAGGTCTAGGACATGTGCCTTATACTGAGACACTAAAGAAGTTTGATTTACTCAAGGTTAGAAGGAGACTTTGTCACAGTCTGTAAGACCTTTTGTAGAAAAGATGTTCCTGACCAGTTCTGTTTAGTTAACTAATAAAGTCTTTAAAATTAATTGTTAATTAATTGATCATTATCCAATTAATAATAAAGATAGGGCCACTGGAATTTTATTTTTTGACAATTCTTAGCTGGAAACAGAGCACAAATATCAAGTGATAGTAATTAATGTTTGGAACAAATTCCAATATAGCGATGTGCTGGATTTTCCATCTGTTGCAGTTCTCAAATTGAGCTGTAACGTATCGCTCAGAAAGACACCCGGTCTAGAAAAGCTATTACAGCTGATGCAGAAATTGCTGGGTCCTATTCTCTAATTTATATAGCAGGTCAGGTTAGAAAACCAAAAGGTATCTCCTGGCTATAAAATCAGACAGGAAAAAGTAACTAAGGTACACTGTGGTAAAAAAGAGAGCACATCTCTACCCCACATACCACTATCACAATAAAAAATACAGTAGAAAGAGAAAATGATGTTAAATGACAGAAGAAAGGATGTTTTTAACACATAGCTGACAATTAAAAGACCATATTTCAGACACTAGGCCTGCCTCTAACTTCTTTACTTTGTCCGATTCAAGTAATTTCTGCTAGGTACAGTTTTGTCTAATTTACTTTGTAATTTCTACTGATGAGCCTGACTTAAGTTTAAAGCATGCAAATCAAACACAGTGACCACTACAAAAAACACTGGATTTCGTATATGGTTGTTGTATGCGCCAAGGAGGCACGGAGAGTTTTTCTTTAGCTGTTCTAAAAAGAGCTGGAGTGCAGATGGGTCTGACTGAAAGAAGTATAAAAATACATCACATGTGTGTTTATGGTCTTCTGTCCTTAAATCAGGTTCTCCATCGGCACTTCATTCTACTCCATTGTTAAATGGGTGTATTAATGGCTACAACATTTCACAAGGAAAGGCTAACGGCATTAAGACTTTGGGGTCCTTTTGTTTGTTTTTTTTCCCTAAGAGAAAGCATTAAGGTCTGTGATGTGAAAGTGTTTTATAGCAGCAATGGCACATGTATTCATTTAAGAAACAGAAGTCCTCTAGCGTCATCTAGTAATCTTTGGGAAGGCCATAGATTCAAGTGTGCATTATATTTTGTGTTCTATAAATATGGGCCAGAATGCAACCCTGTTGGCTCAAGTCTGTATATAATGTTATCTAATGCACTGTCTTCATTTCTACTGTAAGAGGCAGATTTCTCTTTAGTGACCGAAATCATGTATGTTTTTATGCTCTGCATCATTTTGAGAATATGCCCCTGTTTCTATTTCAAGCTCTCTTATTAAAACACATGTATCCTGCCTGGAGAAGAGAAGGCTCAGGGGAGCTTTCCAGTACCTAAAGGGAGCCAACAAAAAAGGTGGGGAGGGACTTTTTATCAGGGAGCGTAGCGATAGGATGAGGGGTAATGGTTTTAAACTGAAAGAAGGTAGGTTTGGATTAGATATCAGGAAGAAATTCTTTACCCTGAGTGTGGTGAGGCACTGGAACAGGTTGTCCAGAGAAGCTGGGGATGCCCCATCCCTGGAAGAGTTCAAGGCCAGGTTGGGTGGGGCTTGAGCAACGTGGTCTAGCGGGAGGTGTGCCTGCTCATGGCAGGGGAGTTGGAACTAGCTGATCCTTAAGGTCCCTTCCATCTTGAACCGTTCTATCATTCTATGATTCTATGATTCTTGGGCTGGTTACCAAAACAACTACTTGACAATCTAAGTTACAGATTATTTATGGCTTCAACAAAAAGATGGTGAAAAATTTGACAGCTTCTTCAGATAGGCACTGACTTCACAATTTTATACGTGAGAGCTTTTATCATTTACATAGCTTGGTCTTTCTCTGCTTCCTCTTACGCTTCTTCTGCCAGGGTTTGGTATTTGTTAAACTTTCTCCTCTATTTAGAATATTTCTTGAGCTTGGAAATGTTCCAGGGTAAAAAAATAAGCTTTCTGTGAACTTTGATAAATTATTTTATTAACAGTGAGAATTTTCTAAATAAAGGGACTATGTGAGTTTGTTTGTTTGCTTTTTCTGTTTTTACATCCCAGTAAATTATTCTGCACAGGTTTTGCTCATTTCTGAACAGTTGGCTTCATACAGAAAGTCTTTAAGGATTTCATCTATATCACTAGAAAATACTCTGAGGGTGGGAACATCTGGAAATAAACTGTATGACCCACTTTAGCATACTTTGCACTGTAAAAGCTTGTATATTATTTCAGTGGCCCCTGGAGCTGCTGTTCTGGAGAATTTTTGCTCAGCCTGGACCTCGAAATGACTCATCTCTTCTATCCCTTGCTCCCCCGTAATTTGTAACATTCAAGATGTGAGGGAGGATTTTGAGCGTATTAATGTATAGATCCCTTTTGGTTAAAGAATACTTTGCCCATTATAGCCTGTATTCTTCCATTTCCATGCTTCTGCCTCCCAGCATAGCCATGAAGAAATTGCTGCCTTGTCTCACCAGGAGAGTCATGATGGCAAGTACCTTGCTCGTTACTGCTATGTGGTGTATTAAAGGCATCTGTATTGAATCATTCATTTGTGCAGCAGTTCGTGCACAGCTTAGTGAATGAAGCAGTGAGCTAATGAATGAACATTCCTACTTAAAACAGACATATATATCTTTCAAGTTCTATTCCTTCATCTCGATGGCATACCTCAGCCCATTGGCTCAGTCCAAAGTAAATCCATAACATGTCATAGCTGGACAGACCTCTGATGAGATTCTTTTCAACAAGTTAGCATACTGTTAAGTCATTATTTTCAAGGTCTCTAACACAGAAGTCCCTTGTTGAACAACTTTGCTTTATTTGGCCCACTGTGTGAAGGCACGTTTGAGTGAGATTTTAATTCCCAATTCATGAATATTATTCCAACAAAATGTAAATCTTTGCAAGCCTTGGACTACTACTGTGCATTCTAATAACATATGGAAGATAATACTGTGCCCATTCTTAATCACTTAATTAAAGTAATTGCTGGAACAACTTTATGTAGTAATATATAGGTCTTTTTTTCTGATGTATTTGTGTGGTTAGAATAAGTCATAGGGAGGGATTTTTACTGACTTGTCAATGGTGGCAAGTCTTAAAGCAATAACTTTAGTAACAAGACACTATATTCATTCCCAGTTGGACAGAGTCTTGAAGAGGACAGAGTGGAGCAGTGGTACATGTTGCTGGCAGGGCTTGTCAAGGGATCTTCTGGCTCCATGCTGGAGAGGAAACCAAGGAGAGAGTGTTGGTTGGCTCCCTGAGCCTCCTGGTTGGATCTAACCTGTCATATTTTTAAAACACCCAAGCAACTGTGGGTGTCTTTTGGAGGAAGGAATTGCTTTTAGCATTCTTTTCCTATTGCTTTCTGACCATCTCAGTACTTTCTTAAGGTGTTGCCCTTTGTAACAGGAATGTGAACTGTACAAGGGCCTGAAGAAAATGAACAGTGACTCAGAAAATGAAAATTATCTGGAAAAACCACATTCCTCATGAATACAGTATCATGGAGACTTGATTATTTCTTGTTGTGGAAGGGGCCAAGGTGTTTTATGATACCATACAGTTGTAGCTGAGATTGGCCTGTAGCCCAATCAACTAGTCATTCCTTTCTGGTGTATTTCTGTATTAGACTTATGCTGAAATGCCCACAAGAGATTTGGGTAACTCTATACAAATGCTTTTGCAGGTAGTGAGTGTTAATATAATTTAAAAAATCTGTTGTTTTCCCACCCCTCTCCTACTCTTCACCTCTCTTTGTGAAAAAGGTAAATCATTCAGAGGTTGCTTTCAGCAAATACCCGTTTGTTGAATTTACAGGAAGGGCTGCAGTTCTTCTCTGCACATGGTACTTTCTAACACATCACAGGCATCTTAAATAAAAACCATAAAAAACACACATGAAGACAAAAAAATTCCTTTCCTCCCAAAATATACACACAGGAAAATGCTGTGTAGCTAAGTGTGCTAAATACAACTATACCAGTAGCTTATGTACCAAATTATGCTTACGGAATTGTGGGTATCCTCTTTGAAAATGAGGGCATAAGAATCCTTCTTTCTTCTACCAGTACAAGCTGAAAAAACCAGACATATTTAGCCGTCAGCTGCCTAAGGAAATGTCACTTACCAATGTTTAGGATGATAGATTGCGTCCTTTAGATGTACCATTCTCTCTCCTTCCTCTCCAAGGAGATCCATTCTCAATTTTTTACCCTTAAAACCTAAAAGAATCATAACAAAAGCTTCTCACTTAATTCATCACTTCCACTTCCTCCATTTTGTGAGCATTTACACAGCACAAAATGTGGTGCCTGTGGCACTCTGCTCTCTGCCCACATGTGAGCTTCGGAGCAGCTACTCTGGTCAAACAAATGGAACTGCTTTTTTAAAAATTTTAAAAAATGAAACCTTGTCTTGACTGTTCGAAGAAATACCTATATGAAAAGGAGTTTGTCCTTTATGTATTCCACATATAAAATTGCTTCTGGAGTGTTGTAGCAAGTTTTGGACTATCAGCATTCAAAGATAAATTAGAGCAGGAAAAATGAGACATCTAACTCCACAACTTCCTATAATCTGTGATTAAAAGTGCTGGAATATTCAAAATACCTACATAAATGGGTATTGACAATCATGTTACGAACACGATCGAGTGGATAGCTGTGAAGACAGCCCAAACGTGGCTTGACGAGCTCCAAGACAGGGTAATAAAGCCTGTTACTGAGGTGCCTCCTGCGGAGCTGGTGCTCTGCAGTACGCTGCACCACTGTGGGGCTCTCTATGCTGGGGTGCTGCACCAGCCCTGGGGTTTTATTTGCTGTGTGCAGCATCATGCTATTTGGAAGATGAGCCTTTTGAGGCCTTCAGTCTTCCATCACTGCTATCTCCACTTCAGCGTCAGCTATACGCAGTGTGGAGTAGACTCAATGCAGACGCACGTTTTTGCTATAGTTTGTGAGTGCTCTCTGTAACAGAAATATGCCTCTGAGACGTCTGAGTAGCACTGGGGGTGCAACGTTATGGAAATGAGCTAACACTGCTTCTGGATTTGAAGTGGCTCTACAAGTCATACATCAGTGTTTGCCAGCAATATGCCTGAGCTAATTACTCTTCTGGATCTAAACATGCCAGCCCTGGTCTGTCTGTGTCTATACAGACAATAGTTGCCTGCAGATAGTGGTGTACTGTTATGGACACTTTGGACATATATAGTCAGGCAGTCAGGAATGTTCCATTCATCATCTTGTACAGAGAAGAGGAAAAACAAACCCACCTTAACTCTTTATTACTCTCTTTTCCTTTTTAACCTTGGTGTTACATCTTCAGTCAAGTTTCCTGCACAGTCTGTGTTCCGTATCGAGTGCAGCAGTGTCAACCAGAGAGAGTAGGAAAGTTCTTGAGATTAGACATTTCCCCTGGGAGAAATAGTGCTGAATCCTACCAGAGATTCTGCAGGTCAGTAACACATGACTGAAAACGGACAGCAACAGATAGATGTTAAAGGAAAAGTGAAGGAAAAAACCCCACAAACCAACAAGCAAATATTTGATATTTCTACAAATTCCTCCATCTCCAAAAGTTTGTGGCTCCAGAACTTTTTCACCCAAAGTATTGTCTCGTGCTTAATAGTCACTGGTTATTGCCATGAGTTTAGCTGGTGACCTTGGACAACTTCTGCTATGTGAAGAACTACCTCTCTCTGATCATTTTGGAGCTGGTACCTGCCACCTTCATTTAATTCCCACTAGTTCCTAGACTGGAAGAGAAAAAGTCATTCCTTATTTGCCCTTTTCAAGGCACTCATGATTCCACAGATGTCTACCTACTGCTTCTTTGTTCTGGGACCTCCTTTCAATTTGAAAATTAACCATTTCGTTCTGTCTTGTCCCTTTAATGAATTAAGGCATGAAGGTCTTCTCTTTTATCACGAGGCTGCTTAGTTTTTTTGAGAGGTTTTAGCAAAAGATCTTGCCCAAAAAAAAAGCTTTATCTTTCTCCTTATATTTGTTTAAGGAATCCCCTGTGTCCTTTAAGTTCATTTATCCACCAGTTTTGCTGTTTATTATAGCTTTAACTCATTTTGCTGATACAAAATCAGTTTATTGACCTACACTTCCACAGATCTGTTATTTCTGTGTAGTTGGTATCACATTAGCTGCCTCTTGTCTGTCAGTAAAAGGCCTTTTTAAGAAGAGGCATTGAAGGGGACTAATACAGATTTAACTCCTGTTAACATGATGAAAAGGGAATCGAACACACTTCTCACCTGGCATAAGTGGCAGCCCTGATTCTATGTAAAAGTAAGACTGTGGGTCCTCCTTCAGCTTTGTGAATCATACCCCTTGTTTCTTCAGCTTTTTTTTTTTGCATATACATGAAAATAAACTATTTTGCTTCAATGGAATGCTGTGTATATTGCATCACGTTGGGCAAGAAAAAACGAGATTTGACTAGAAGAGATCGTGTTTTTCAGGGCCTTTTTTCTGGTTTGTCTTGGGGAAAAAAGAAAAAAAAATCTCTACTTGCACAGTGTAACTACTTTCCAGGAAACAGACAATAACATTTGATTCTGCTCTGAATGCATACTAATTTTTGACTTTTTTTTATTCTTTAAACTCAATACTCTGTCTCAGTTCATACATCTGTGAGATCAAAAATGCATAGTTCCAAAGCAGCGGGTAGGAAATCTATCGAAAAATCCCAGGTGTCTGATGAACGGTTTGACAAGCGGAGAGACAAAAGGAACACAGGGAAAGGAAAAATGTCAGAGAAGTGTGAAGACAAAGGGTCTGGAGGCAAGGTTCGTGCTCAGTGTCATAAGGGGAATAGAAACTCCACTGGTGTCAGCTTTCTCTCTGTAATGCACCTCTGTCTCAATTCATGCTAAATAGATTGGCAGGTACTGCTGACAGCCTATTATTTTACAACCCGTGTGCTTTTTTATATATTTAGGTAACAGTACAGTTCAATCCCTTATCTAGATTATTGACAGGACGCAATGGCAATCCACATATTTATAGATTTGGTTTATGGTAGTGTAGCAGTGAGAGAAGGGTTGTCTTTTCTGGAGGCTCTGGTGACAGCAGCATTCCTTGAAAGGAGAGAACTGGCCTCTTAACTGACCTCTCCTTCTGCTACCAAGACTTGTTTGGAGATTGAGTCAGAGGAGCCTAGGAAGTGACCCCATTTTATTTAAAGTAGATATTTGCAATAAGTCAGATGATTTGTGCTTGAAAGTACCTGCTCTTCCACCTGCAAGTTTGCATATTGTCATTTAGGCTACAAATGCCTTAAGTTACGTGAGATGAATATCATTTCAGGATACCTAATCTTTTCACCATGAACGCTGCTGTATTATGTAGCCAGCAAAACAGTATCTAGTTCTACTTCTCAGAACAGAAATATTTCAGGAAAAATTTAATGAATTCCCAAACAAGCTTTATTTACGGTTTGTCTAGCTTCTGTAATACTGCTTTCACTAGATTTAAGACAGAGGAAGCTGACAAGCTTTGTATCTATACGCCATAACAGCAGTGATCATGGGAGGACGACAGCAAAAGCCAGTCGTCCAACTTGTCACTTACAGCATCTCACTTTCAAACATCATTTCACATCACACCGCCAACGTATCAAGAACGGCACATCAGGAATATCTGTGTATGAGGGCACGTGTAGAGAGCAGGTACCACCTGAGGCTTGTTTGAGCTGGGGGTCGTGTGTTCTGTTGTATGTGGGAGATAGTACTAACAGCTTGTGCATGTGGAAATTTTCCACCAGAAAGGGCAGTTTGCCAGTCTCTAGGCCTTGCTTAATACATTAGCTTTGTGTCCCACACTGCTTTTTCTTCAGTGTAAATTCCTTGTGCTTCTCCACAACTACCTCCCTGTCTACAGCCCGTCGCGTGGGCAGTGACGCAGGTGGCAGCTACAGACTTTGCCCGTGGAACTGACGGGTTTCCACCCTGTCCACGGAGTGGTACAAGAGCGGAGCTCCCACGGGGCTGAAAACTGGGCCAGCCAGGGGGATAAGATCTAGCCATATCAGCATAAATTTCCTTGATTTTTCAATAGATTCCTTTCAAACAAATATAAATCGTGCTATACGAGGCCTGGCTACAGTTTCAGTGGCTTGTTTGGCTTTAACTAATCAATGAGGGCTGTACTAAAATAAATTTGGGTTTAGCAAAAGCCAGTCTCTCCAAGAAACCGTTTTCTGCTTGTTTGTTCTAAAATCAGGTTAATTAAATAAATTGACATTTACACCTGGAAGAGACAAGCTATAGCTTCTATGTTTTATAAAAAGATAGGTCCTAAAGTTATGACAATAATATTAAAAATATTATTTATGATCGAAGTTTTACTGATGTGTCTATATCCAGCTGTTGAAAAATGCTGAAAACTTTTCCAGCCAAGGCCTTATGGATACCTTCATTCCATGGCTGCTTTTTTTGTCCATACTTTTTTCCAAGATGCAGTATAATTCCACATTTTAGCCAAAGACTCTAGTCTCATGCTATATAGACTGTCAGTTGATTCTTTGTCTTCCTGCTTTTCTGCAGCATGCCAACACTACTTGCTCTCCAGCTTTCTTTTGGAGAGAAATTTCATTGTATTTGAATGGCTGCTCCCTGGACTGTTCTGTGGAGCCAGGTAGCTGATGATCAGGAAGCCAGTCTTTGGAGTCCAAGATTGCAGCTGGAAGCTGCTGGAACAGACTAACCAAAAAGGAGCTGTTGAAAAATAGAGCAGCAGCAGAGGCTGATAAAGATGAGCTGTAAAAGACTGTCTTCAAATTCTCCCTCCTGTGGAGGGAAATAAGCGCCAACCCTCGCTATCTGGAAAATCTCGTGAGACCCCAGATCTACAGGGTTTATGATATTTTTTTATTATTATTAAAAATAAAGTGCAGTTGCTTGTGGGGTCTGAGTGCTCCCCCATACGTGGAGCCTTTGCAGTTTTCCCTCTGCTCCCCCTGAAATCAGCTGGAAATCCCAGTTGATCTGGGTGGAAACAGAATCTACAGAAAGCTCAACTGGCTTTTCAGCTGAAAGCTGACAAGGATTTTACCACTAGTCAAAGATTCCTTCCTGTCTTATGCAGAACTTTCTATTGACCGTAGAAGCTGTATTTTTCTACACTAGCATATGTTCACAGAAATACTAGAACTGCCATACCTAATCAGACCTGTGGTCTGTCTAGGCTAGTATCCTTGGCTCCAGATGCCTCAGAGGAAGGTGCAACAAAATTCATATCATATCTCAGGAAAGTATCTTCCTAATCTTTGGCAGTTTTTGGCTAGCTGTTGCCCTGAGCATGAGTGTTTATATTCCTTATACACTTTTATCCTATCTTAGTGTCATCTATCATGTATGTTCTATTGTTTGAACTATTCTCTACAGGTTTAGGCATAAGGGTCACAATAGGACAGAGGTCATAAGTCACAGTAGATCAAAAGCCATAGCGTGTCAAATGTTGTAATATAATTCATGCTCGTGTATACAGCACATATATAAAGTGATAGCTCATGCTAAGGCATTGCCTCGCATTGCTCTTACAGCTACAGCTCCCCTAAGAGCGTTGTAATATGCTATTGACTTTCTTGTGGATTCATCGTGCTGTGAATTATTTCTGGCCAGTGGAATGCATGGAGTTACCTTTTGGGTATTACTTAAGCAGGCGTCTTGTGATTTTGCCAGAGATCTTTTTTGCAGGAGTCAAGGTGTGTATTGTTTCCCTAGATTTTTATTAAAAAAAAAAAAAGAAAAAAAAAAAAAAAAAAAAAAAAGAGAGGGAAAGAAACAGAAGATTTACACTTTGGCTTAAAGATATATTGGGTATATGAAAACAGCTCTTTTTTTTTCTCTCCCATAAAAAAACTGATCCCATGGTCTCAGCAGGGATATGTATGTGAAGCCATATTCAATAAACCTTAGGTGCCACAATTTTTCTCTATTTCCTCTTAAACCAAAGAATAGACAACTGCCACATATCCTTTTGTCCCCAGCGTTCAATCTTTTTAATTTCCTACATGCAGTTACTCACTTTTTTCCCCTACCTCTTTGTTCTTTTCCTCTTGGAACAAAAAAAGAGATAAGGAATGAAACAAAAATCACTGTAAATGATCCTCTTCCTAAGGACGCTTTACTCCTCCTAACTGTTTGACTTTTCACCCCTTGGGTGCTTAGTGGAAAAGCCATTACTTGCTTGCTGAGGAAAAAGCATTTAATGAATCACAAAATCATTCAATTATTCTTAAAAACACTTCACATCACACATCTTTTTCCAAGTAAAGTGTGCATTTTTCACATTTAAATGGTGCATAACTGCCTCATACGATGTGTCCCTAGAGTTAGAGACATTTTAACAGAAGGGTTCCAGCAGTATACAGAGCATTTTGATATATATTAGCATTAAAGACCTTTCATTAAAGATGCAGAATTTCCTCTTCTCTCTTCACTGTCTTTCAGCAATATTTATGCAAAGTTGCCTTTCTGCTGTTGTGAAACGTCTAGCTTTGTACTGAGCTGAGACCTGCACGCTTTGCTTACTTCGGCGTGCTGCAGTACCACACGATAAAAATGAAGTATCTAGTAAAGCTATTAGCTAATATGAGGCAGCAAAGCGTTTAGAATGTTTTTTTAATAAAACGAAAATTTGTTTAGGAAGGGGAGTAAGAACCTTCCTCAGAAAAATACATTATTTTCGATCGTTATTGAGTCTGATGCTGATCTCTCACCGCTTTTTCTCTGCTTTCACAAGAGAAGTGCTTTCTGCAGACTGCAGTAGCTGCCATTTCCTACACAACTTCTTTTTAGCTTTTTTCCCCTCTGAGGTTTTTTCTTAACGGACTTATATTGTAAAATGTTATTTTCTGTATTTTATGAAAACATATGTGCTTTACCCAGCAGAATCAGGTGGCCGTCTTGGTTTGTAAAACCAACTTGAAGGCTGCACTTTTGCCGGGGCAAATGGGAATCAGTCTGTTTATTTGAATGCCAGTATATGAACTGTACCAGCTAAGGAGCTGGCCTTGAATTTGTAAACTTTCCTGCACTTTTATATCCCTGTAATTTAAGCAACTAATTTTTTCCATGGCAATGATTTTTTTTTTTTTTTTAAATTTAATAGGAAAGAGTGGTATTTATACAACAGCTCTAGGCTAAGCTAGATATCTAACTTAGGCACAGTTTTAAGAACTAAGCCTAGGTGTTTGTACTTCCCTGCCTAGCTGGCAGAGAGACAGAGGTGCCGGCGGGCTGGGGAGGAGGGGGCAGCTGCAATTCAAAGCACCTAAATCAGATTCCTGAAGTAGACAGTGTGAATAACCCTCTAGATGGCTGGAATTATTGGACCACATTAGAGAGAGAGGGGAAAAAAGTGAGGCTGGCATATGGTGAGTGTCCTACATATGGTATGTTGTTTATATGTGTTTTTTCCGTTAGCATTTCTCTTTCCTTTGTTGCTCCACCTCCTCCTGCAGCCTGTCCTAACAACATTATTAATTCAGAAACTTCTGTGGTTGAAGGAAAGTTTTTGGACCTACGCTATTCTCAAGAGCACGAAAATCAGACAAAATGGGTTAGCTCGCTCTCCTGTGCTCTGTCTTACTTACACAGTGCTCTCTGTGTTTGTGCATAATTTTCTATTTCCTTTTATTTCTCTGGAGCCGATAAGGTGGGTTGGGGGGGTTAAAATCACTTTTCCATAAAATTTACCATATTTCACCCCTCAAGATGGTGTTTTATATTCACTCAAATATCAATACATTTTGTAATAATTAGAAATGATAGGTGTCAATATGATAGACATGCGTTCTTTGTACTGTATTAATTCCTTCGGTCTGGTCAAATCCTGGTCTTATCCAATGTAGCTTCAGGGGGAAGCTTCCTTGTGCTGCAAAAAACAGGCTCCACCTGGTTCCGATTAACTTCACACTGGTTGGATCTGCCCAGTGATGGCGTAAGAAAATACGGAGCAGAGAAGCCTGCAATTGAAGTCGCAGATTCATGGCCTATAAAACTAAAACGCTATTATGGTCATCTATGCAGTCTGCCCCTCTGTGTAAGGGGCACCAGAACTTTTCTGAATTACTCTTTCTTTTTTCTTTTTTTTTTTTTTGTGGGGATGTGTGTGTGTGATTTTAATGGAGAAAAGCATTCGATCTTGATTTAAACCTTCCAGTGTGTTTCTCCAACTACATCTTCATACCAACGGCTTCTGTTATACCTTTGTCACCGGACTGAAAACTCTAGTGTTATCAAATTTCTGTTTCTCACATAGTTATTTATAAGCTGTGATCAAGTAGCCTTTTAAACGTCTCTCTGATAACCTAAATAGATTGAGCTCCTTGAGTCTTTCATTACAAGGAATGTTTTCCAATCCTTTCATCATTCTCCTTGGTTTCCTCTGAACCTTTTCCAATTTTTCAACAATCTCTCTTGAATTGTGGACACTATTTCCAGAACTGGTTGCACGCGTGCCAAGGACAGAGGTAACACGACCATATTGTATATTTCTCTGGTGATGTGCCCATGGGTTGTATCAGATTCGAGTCTACCCTCTTGTGCTCACAGCTCTTCCCAGCTGATTAGCTGCTCTACAGGCTCTTTCAGACTGACTTCAGATTGCGGGCAGGGTCCCTACCTTGTGGCAGTGACATACAGTCTTTGCTATTAGAGCAGTGTCTTATGTTTGTCTGGTCCGAAATTTACAGTTTGTTTAACTGTGGCCAGTTTCCTGAGAAATCTGAGTTCTACAGTGACTTGGCTTGCTTTTTGTTTACTAATCTTCCGATCATTTCAAATGCAAACTTTCTAAATATGTTTTCTTACCATTGCTAAAAGAGTCACAGATTGAAAAAAAATATCACCCAGCCATGCATTTGTGGGTCACCATTAAAATAAATACCACCGATTATTTTTCCCCAGTTACTACATGCTTGAGACTGAGATTTGACTCTATTTAATGGGTACAATATTGATTTTAATAAATTTTTTCTTCATCAAAATATTATGATTAACAACTAAAAGACTTTCTAATATTCCTCTGCATATTTAATACTACTAAAATTACCTTTATCCTACCAAATACATACTGTTATTAAACGATATCTAGTTAGCTTTGGCAAGATAATTTTCCATAAACTTCTGTTCTCACTGTTTTGATTGAAATGAACTAATATTACTAGAAGCCATTCCTAATTTTGCTTGAGATCAATGTGAAGTTGAAATGCCTGCAGACTTTTAGGTCATCACATTTATTCTTTTTAACTATTCACAAAAATTTTTGCATAGTTCTCTTGAACCTCCCTAGTTCTCCAAGACATACTAAAAATCCTCACTAACCGTGCAGACAGGTTCTCTGCCAAATGTATTAAAATACCTTCATGCAAATTATTCAGGTCTACTGATTTTAAAAATGTCTAGTTTTATTAGCTGCTATTTAACGTTCTCCTGCGCTACCACTGAAATAGAGCTTCATCATAATCATCTGATATAAATACATCATTTGACTTTTTCCCAAAATGCAGAATAAAAGTATTTGAGAATACCTTTTTCTTTTTTCATGTTATTATAAAAATTCCTAGTAATTTCCATTTAATAATGGAGCAAGGCAATTGTTAGGATTTTTTGGTCATAATATAATTTCAAAATGTCTTCATATGGTCCTTATCTCTGTTTTGTCTTTATGACCTTTGGCTTGCTTTATCAATGCTCTATAATTCCCAGCTTCTAATTTACATGAATTGCTACATTTTCCCCTTCTCTTCCCTTTTGTTTTATTTTTTTAGTAGCTGCCTTCACATAAGAAGACATTTTATTATTTTCAACAAAAGTGTGGGAGGTTTTTCCTTGATTGTGACTTTTGAGATGTCCCTTACAGTGCTCTTTAGCAGATTGAAGTTGTCAGTCAATTTTTTCCTTTTAAACTTTCTCCAAATAACTGATTCATACTCACTGTCAATTTTATAAAAGCTGGCTGGCTAATATCACCAAATATAAACATTGGATTTTAATTCATTTGCTCATAAGAAATATAATCAAGTTGTAGCTATTTGCACATAAGCAATTTATTTTTAATTCCGTTTCCTCTATCACAGCGAAGTCTAGCAGAGAATTCTTCCTTCAGTGTTGGATGCATTTAGGGAAATTGTCATTTTTGATTTGTTTAATGTAGCTGACGTTTTATTATGGACACTCTGAAGTTTCCAGCTCATGTTAATATTATTCCATAGCCCATAAGCATTTTTTCCATGTTAAGATATTTCATTACCTGTATGGAAGAAATACAGACTTTAAAAAATATTATTTAAATGTGACAGCAATAAGAATCTTTCAAACGAGGCATAAAAAGTGAGATATAAAATGTCAGTCTGAAATAACTAAAATTTGAGTTATTGTTTCATAATAGAGTATAGTTTTAAAAATATTGACACAGTTACTGAGAGGTGTGAAAGATTTAAAGTACAGAAGCCATTTGGGTTTTTTTGGTAGGAGTAAAGCGTGAACCTGGATTCACGGCGTTCTTTTGTAGACTGTTTATTTACAGTATCATATGCAGATTGCTCACTTCGATGCTTTAAGCAGAAATACATAACAGACCAAAAATGCAGCTACAATTATAACAAATTATAAAATTCTAGAAATCAGGTCTGAAATTCCAGCCTCTTTGAAGTCAGTAGCACTCAAACTGTTAGACTTCCAGCAGTTTTCTTCGCAAAACACTGTTCCATATTATAATGATTTAACTTGCCACTAGCTTCATGGTAAAGTTCACTAACTGGACCATAACTCCCAATTACCTCACCCTGATTTAATCCCACTCTTTAAGAGGGTGAAAGCTATTAAGAAATGGTATTAAATAAGAACGCTTTCAGGGAATGCATCTCCTAATTCTTGCTGCATGATTCCCTAGAAACATTTTTAAAGAGGAGTACTGCATTTCTTTTTATGTTGCAAGCGAACTATTCTTAACGACAGACCTGAACTGACTATCTGTGATATACGTTTCTAATTTTAGGTATAGTTGCCTTATAATGATCTGGTTTCATTTCTTTTACCCTTTATCTTTCCTGTTTAGATGAAAAGCTCTCTCGTTCAGTCCACAGCACCTGATGCAAAAGGGCAAAGATCTCCATAGAGATCCTATTAAAATATTACTGATCATTCAACGGGTCACCATCTAAAATTAATTAGTGAGGTTCTAAGTATTTTGTCAGCAAGAACAAAATGTATTACCTGTTTTAGCAATTTTATGCCAATACCTAAGGAACGTATAATACTGCCTTATGTATATGACAGTCCAGAAAGGAAACACCAAACATATTTGGAGAATACAATCAGTATTAAATGGATTAACAATAGATTTGGCTTCAATACAATAAATCCAGAGAGACTCTGCAAGCACAGGAACTAGCTACGTTTTCTACACAGATGTATTTCCTACTATTTAATGTACATAAAACACATGAATTGAATTTGTTGTTGGTATTCTGTACCATGAGGAGAGTCAGGAAAAAAAATCCATATAACCACGCATGAGCATAATGATAAATACAAGAAAATAGTGTATTGCGCCAATCAGGCAAGGATTCACAGCAAAATGGTTATTAGGGGATGTTCACACGAGCAGGAACACTTGTTTGACTTGTGAGAGGCCAAGGTTGACCAGGCCCAGTGACTAATACACCCTATCACCAGTACAAAATAGTCCTTGAGGCTACATATCTGGGAAACTGGACTTTCTCTGCTCATGCTCTTTCTGATCAGACTTGTCTTTTTCTGGCAGCTTTTGCCAGCAATCAGATTCACTGGAAACATAAAAGAGAAAATGATTGCTGGAGTTGTGCTGAACAAGCGGAGCGTTATCTTTCTTCTTGCTCTGTTTGCCCATGTGCACAATGAAAGGAAGCTGGCGGAGGTCCTGGTCCAGGAAAGGAATTAGGGGCTTTATCATCAGACAATAAGTCGAGCAAATTGCAGACCACAGACTACTTCTTTTCCGAGCACCGCTGAAGGACTCGTGGCTGAGCTCGGTGCCTTAGAGGTACTGGGAGGAAGTACAGGGAGGCTGTAAAGATGAGTAGCCAGAAAATGAGGGATGCTCATGCAAGGTCTGCTGTCGAGCAGTGGGCAAAGAATGCAGGGAAAAAATCTAAAATTCTAGAGCCCTGAAGTCCTGGCCATTTTAATTAGTTTCAAAAGGTGCAGTAAGCCATCATACTTTTCACTCCAAAGCCTTTGGTTACTCACACAAAAATCTTCTAAAGGAGTCTGATGAAAGATTATGATAATATACGTGGATTACCAAATACGTATAATGAAGCTGGCAACTAAGAGGAGGACTATTTCTTTCATAGTGGTTCCATTTGATATAAATAAAAGAAAGAGGATTTTAAAAGCAAGGAGTTAAAAAACAAAAAGACTTCCACGACCAGTGAAATAAAATCATTCTGCCCTCAGTCATCACTATCACACAACCCTTCCTCAGATTGTGATTCAAAGGGTACAGGGGAGAAGTTTTAATATTATATCCTGTAAGATTAAAGATCGAAAGCCAGAACATTGACATGGGGACTGCACCCCTTTGAGTGTTTGAGCTGGTCTTTGGGAACTTGGAAGGAGTCCAGATTTTTGCTAACTCTTTGTTTTCAATCCAAAATAATCTGGAAATAATACCTGTAACAGGAATGATATTAATGTATACCTGCAGTAAGAACACAAACTGGAGGAAATACGTCATCTTAGTCTCTTAGTCTCTCATACTAGCAATATGAACTTTATCTTAATGCGATCATCTCACACAAATTCTTTCAAACTCCAAATGGTTTGAGTGTCATTTAAAGGATTTTTCTTCCCCGTTATAAGTGGACACACACAGAGAAAGAGAACTGAAAAAGATTGAGCAGAAATCTAATCCGCCAAAAATCTTTATAGGTAAACTGTTCCCCTATTAGTCCATCAATCTGCAAACACCTCAATAAGATATCTAGAGAAAATTGTCTGAAATTCCTGTAGACCCGGTATCTCTGAAGATGCTGCAAAGCTGGTCTAATAACACTGGTTAACTGGTTACATAAGGAACTGGGGAATCACGAGAACGGCTCAATTTTCTGGAGCGAGAGGCTTTTACTTCTTTTCCCTATCCCTAGCTTCAGGATCGAATTTTCCATACAAATTGGCATGGTGTGGTAGATTTTCCCCTCTGCTATTGCATATCCCTGATACTCTCTGCGTGGGGAACTGCCACTAAGGCCGGAGGGATGCTTGGCTGGGTGTGCTCTCCTGATAGCTACTTCAGAAACGCTGTTAGGTTAAACAGCGAGGGACAGCAGGGTGGAAGTCGTGATCCATCAGGCGGATCTGAGAGGAGCCGTTTGCCCTGAGAGAGGATAGACTTTCGAGACATATGGTGCTATAATGGGGGGGTGGGGATTTTTCAATTCCAATCCACCCATTCCGGATGAGAGAGACTGAGCTAATACCCTCGTGTACGGTGCATTGCATCTAGCTACGGAAGTAGCGTTAGGATGGAATTTATGGACTCTCTGAATTGTTTGCCAGGAAATGTTTACTAGCTATGCACAATAAATGACTGTGAAAGCGTATTCCTGTGTTTAATATGATATGGTTATTTCCTTATATTTGGGTCATACTATTATGATACCAATAAAGGAAACTTAAAAAAAAAAAAAAAAAAAAAAAAACAAACAAGCAATGTATGTTCATATTTATGGGAGTTCATTTGGGAAAGTCTGATTGACTACAAATTGTATAGGGTAAACTTACTGAATGCACCCCTGGATACGTGCCATGTCTGCCGTATTAGAAATTAAATATATGACTTATTTTTAGAGCAAAATAATTCTCATCATCCAGTCGAGGTATGTTTTAAAAAAAGCCTCATTACCACAGCTGTAGGGGGTCATACATAATGAAATTAAGGTACGTGTATAAGGGAAGACTACCTACCTGCTTTCCAAAATGGGTACACAGCTTCACAATTTAGAAATTAAGCAGGCAGTTTTGGATCGCAGGNAAAAAGAAGAAAACAAACAAGCAATGTATGTTCATATTTATGGGAGTTCATTTGGGAAAGTCTGATTGACTACAAATTGTATAGGGTAAACTTACTGAATGCACCCCTGGATACGTGCCATGTCTGCCGTATTAGAAATTAAATATATGACTTATTTTTAGAGCAAAATAATTCTCATCATCCAGTCGAGGTATGTTTTAAAAAAAGCCTCATTACCACAGCTGTAGGGGGTCATACATAATGAAATTAAGGTACGTGTATAAGGGAAGACTACCTACCTGCTTTCCAAAATGGGTACACAGCTTCACAATTTAGAAATTAAGCAGGCAGTTTTGGATCGCAGGCTGAAATTGTGGAATTTTGCTCTGGGATGTGATCTTTTCTTCCATCCAGCTCACTGTTGTACCAGGGACTACTGTACAGTTTTATAGGGTGTGTTAGATTAGATACATTCCCAAACATTTTACCCTGCTAGGAAGCAAAGTCAGAACTTTGTCTGGTAATCTGTGCAAAGAGCTTTTTCTGCTCCCTCATTTGCTTTAATGCGAGGCTTTCTATTTTTGTGTAATGCATCTAAGAACTCTCCCTATTATTAAAAGAATGCAGGCACTAACCTTATTTGTTTTAATCGTACATTAAGGGTTTGAGCCTGGAGGTATGCTCGTATTTTTGAACGGTTGAACACCCTCTTTTAGTGTATGCATATGTGCATTTATACATCCAGTATGCTGCTCATGATAGGATTTTCAAAGTTTAGTAAATAAATCTTTGTAGCAATGCAGTTTCTCAGTTTCTACTTGTATTTTCTGCAAATAAGAATAACAATGATAGACAGGCATACTTTCTGCCTTGCTTAGTATGAATGTAACAGAGGAGATTAACTGATAAAAATGAATGAAAGAAAATTTAAGATTAGACATCCGAACTTCTATAGCAGATCGTTTAATGATTTTAGTGCAATAAAAATTTGAAAATGCATTAGTAAAACATTTTATCCACCAGGTCTCTTTCATACACATTTATTTCAAAATGCAATTTTCAGTGGTTTTTTGGTTTTGGGATTTTTTTTTAAACCACATTTATGTTTAGCCGTGCTTTTTGAAACCGCTCTTACAGTCTAACAATGAAGTTGATCCTGCGAGGTCGATGGGGAAAAGAAAAGATTCAGCAGTTCTCAAGGTCAAGTGTGAAGACAGTTCATGTTGTAAAGCATTTAAAAGGATGAATTGTTTCTTTAAAATGTTTTCAGAGTCTCTACCAAGCTGACCACAGTAGTAAAAGTGTATGAAGAAGTCATTATTAGTAATATTACTAGAGGTAAAAAGCAGTAATAAGAAAGAGGCACTACAAATATCGTGGTGACAGCAAAACTTGTTTCTACAAATGGGAATTTGTATGTTTGGATGCACTATGAGCACATGATTCATACCATGGGATAATAGTTTTTATTCAAATTTTGATTGTTTCAAATGAAAGAGCCTTAGATAAGGTTGGGATTTTTTTTTATGTTGTAAATACCTACCTCAGCTTAATCCTAACTGCCTACAACTAATGAGATGAAAAATCCAAAATGCTTCCAAGGCAGTTTACCTGGACAGAGTCTGTTGTATTAGTTTTAATCAGAGTTGTACTGGATATCATGAAGGAAAAGGCACAGTTTTCAGTGTAACATAGCCAAGAAGGTGACATGTCTCATGCCTTTCTCTTCCATTAGAGACATGCTATGCCTCCAGATGCTGCAGTCTGGATTTAGGGGCATATACTGCTCTTGCACAAATAAGAGTTGCATATGTTATGAGTTAATTCCATTTTGTTGTGTTCTCTTGCACATGGTGTTTTGAAACAGTTAAATGGAAAATATTTTTAGTTTACCATCTTGGATCGAAATATACTTGGATTATTAAATAAAATCTAAATCCCGAAGTGATACGTTCTCCAGCTCAAGTGCACAAATGCATAGAGTTCATGGACAAAATGCCTATGCGGGAATCGCACAAATCCAGACAGTGTCCCCACGTGCTGTATTTTGCATTTGTGTCTCAGTCAGCTGGAAAGTATGCCAAATAATATACCTCTTCTTTGCGGTATAGCTGAGCTTCACTGAGCCCACCGTGCTAGGCACTTTCCTTTTGGAAAAGCAGGGGTAGGAATAAATGGCTTTCACACTTTTATTGTGGGCATCTAATTTAGATGAAATATGTGAAAGAGGCATCAATGAAAAGAGGAAAGTGGCTCCTGAGAGTGATTCAGCGTGCCAAAGTCCAATATTTATATTTAGATGGTGTGAAAACCCCTCCAAGACAGTCCCTAGCCAGAATAGTCTATTGAACCCACCCTGAGACCTGTCTGCATTACATGAAAGGACATGTAAGTGTGATGCCTAATAAAGCATAAGAAATACAAATATCTTGGAAAGGTTCATTTCAAGAGGTAGCATAATATATTCACAGCTCATCGATAAAGCTACATTTTGTTTTGGGGAAATAACAAAAAATGAGTTTATGCAAATAAATGTGGTTTGGGAAGGTGTCAGTCTCCTTAACATATGCCACTTGGACCTTTCTTCAAGATAGTTAAGAACTTGCTTATTTTTTTTTAACATCAGTAGTGTCATTGATGCCAGCAAACTTAAAATAGTTTCCCGAATCAGAATCTTTGAGACTGATACGATTGTGTCTTTTGGTGATGTCTCTGCAAATTAAGCTGTTCTTGGCATGTATTTTTTAGGGAAATCTAGATTCCCTTTTTTTTTTTTTTTCTTTTCTCATTCTTTCACAAGCCATAATATCTGCATCTGAAAAAACCAGTATAATCTAAAATGATTATTTGAAACAATTGTTCCTTAGTATTTAATTTCTCCTATCCGGCATCTGTTGCTAGCGTTATCTGACATCAGGCTTTGAGGAGCGTGATGCAGCTATACATCAAAAAAGTACATGCAATTTTCAGCTCTTTGTTTCCTACAGCTATTATTAATTAAGGTTCCAATCCTGCAAATGCTTTTAGTCAAGCAAATCACCACGAACGCAAATAGGACTCTAAAAACGCAGGAGTACTCCCACGTGAAACTGGTGAAATTAATAGAGCCTGAGCTCTTCAGGGCAGTGAATCTCTTTCTGTTTCAAATACTGGCTAGTTAGGGGTTTCTGCTCCAAGTCTAGAGCTCATCACACTATAAATCATAAGCAAACACACCTGCAGAGTAAGTGACATAATCCCAGTAACTATTAAAACCTAGATATTTTGCAGTTATGTATTCCTGATGTACGCATATGTGTCTTTTTCTCACTCCAGAGCAGAGAAAATTAGAAATGACTGGGAATACGCACTGTGAGTAGTATTTTACTCATTAATGTGTAAAAGAGGTGATGAAGATTAGTGACTTATCACTCTCCTAACGTCCCCTGATGGAGGCAGAATTATGAAATATGCCCCCTGCTGCTGGTCCTGCAAGGGCCTGGAAGCATCAGCCAGGGGACAATAAATATTTCAGGTAACAGTAGGGTTTTTTTCTCTAGTTCGGTCTTTGTAATATAAGCATACTGCGTATTCACCCAGTAAATAGGTGTAAGTCATAGCGTAAAACATTTGATGCACAAAGATTTGAATCATCTGTATTTTTTATTCTGGGGGATTAAAACTTGAAGTATAACAGCAAAAGATTAACTGCGCAGCACAGTAAGAAGTAAGCGGTGTTAAAAATACAGAACGCTGAAAATATAGTTCACCTTTCTTCCGTGCACAACTGTGTCTGTATTTTTGATGGGGGCTCTGGTAAAATGTCTTTCAAATACATATACAGATCCAAATCCACAATGCAAATTGTATCAAATATAAAATGAATAATGTGTAATAATACAAGCCTTTTTTTCCCTTCTGTGATTAGTAATTTTAATAGGAGAATAGACTGAGTGTAGTGTCTAACTGTCAAGATCTGGAGAAAACAAAATGGAAAACATATTTTTCAGGCATCATTGACTTGCCTACACATGCACTTTGAATACATTTCTAAACACAAATGAAAGATACCTTGTTATTAAAGTATCCTACGAGGACTGTGATAACTGTTTTTTAGTTCAGCATTCTTAAGCGGAGATAATACTAGAAAGAATGAAACAATTGTTAAATTGCAATATAACATGCAGATTGAGAAACAAATAGCATTGTGCAAGATGGTTCAGTTTGCAAATAAATTATCTGTTTAAAACAAACACACACCAAAGTTTTGAAGAGGACTTGTTCTGGGGTTTTTGAGTATCTAATGTGGAATGCGAGTTTCCCATAGCTTAAACTCTAAAAGCATTCCTGAAACATCATAGTTCAGGTGTGAAGCCTCAAGTACATTAACCGTTTCAATATTTCATCGGTTTATTTAAATTAAATAGGAAGCATAAGATATTTTACTGGTAAGAGCGGGCTAAGTAACTTTTAATGATGTAATGCAAACTTGTAAATCATTTTCAGTGAGGGCCTCATAGTTCAGCATAACTTTTATGTAATATACTGAATTGCTGGCATAGCTTTAAAATTTGTAATACTTGGAGATCATGAAAATTAGAACAGAATCCATATGTATACGAGAGAAGTAGTTGAAAATACGGATCCAGGCTTAGAGTTTTTATAGATACATTGTAGTCTTTAAAGCAAAAATTGTGTCTGATAAGTGTTAAACCATGGCACATGTAAGCGTTAAAAAGAGTGAAATGGAAGTACACCACAGAACTGAACCGTTAAAGTTATGTGGTACGAATTGCGGTAGTGTAATTTCTCACAAAAGCTGTTTTTATGGCAAAGTGTAGTGAAGATCACTGGCATACCATAGGTTTACGAATGGTAAATGTGATTATCGTCATTCCTAACTAGTCAGGGATTCAGTATTTTTGACAAGTCAGTCAACAAATTATTCATTTTCTGTGCAAGGATTTTCAGTTAAGGCACTCGAGCATCCCTGAAATGAAGCATAATCCCCAGGCTTTATTATTGCTTATATCTGTAAATTTCCATTGCAGCACAGGTATCAAGAGAAACGAATTATATTGCTTCTATGGGAGTTAAACAGGCAAAATTTAGGGAAAAAAAAGAAAAGACTGAAAATAAACATACATCTGTTGTGAATCTGGATTGACTCTAAGGTTAAATAATGATGCCTGCCTTCACCAAATTGCCATGGAAAAATACGAACTGATCATAATTACAGTACAATAAAACCTCGTCCTCTTGCTTTGGTAGGCTCTTGAGTACAATAAAATCTTTGGCTAAAATAAACTGAATTCATATTTGTAAGCTTTCTCTTTGACAGTAAGGAGAAGATTCTTAAATGGCATAAATTGCCATCTTTTTGCTGACTTCAACAAAGTTACGACCGTTTATACCACTCTAACGGTAGTCCCCAAGTATGACTATCAGTCTGATTTTACTGTAATATGCATAGTGCAAATATGCAAACCACACACTAGAAAGAGCTATTCAAGAAGCCTACCTACATTCTGATAAATATTCAGGAAGATGGTGCTTTCAGCCTCCAACGTAAAAAAACTGAGCAAGACTACAAAAGTCCTGAAGAGGAGGAATTGTACACTGGTTCATTCAGGTTAATTTTATATGATCTCTTTCCCCATAAATCATAAGGTTTTTTTGAAGAAAAACAAAAAACAACCCACACAAAAACACCACCAAACCCGAAAAACAAAGCGAATGCAAATATTAGTCCATACATGAAAATATAAATGATGTTCCAAACTGTGTTGGCTCCAGATGTTTTTATGAGTTAAACGGTTTACTGTTTTCATATATTTAAAACATTCTATTTTTTCACTTGATGTTATAAGCTTTGGGCAAACTTGCTGGCATTGATTTAAGTTATGCTTTTGTACCACATGTAGGTCAAACGCACATTCTGAAAAGATATAATGCGAACGAGAATTCAGTCATTAATATTGAGAGGTAATAACTGCTTACACTTTCTTCAGCAATTATTTTCTGCGAAGCTTTGCGCTGAAGCTTTCTTTGACTGAAAAGTCATAAATTTTTACAAAGGATGGTATCGTATAGCCCTAGTTATTTGATAACTCCGCACAGAAACTTTTTCGATCGTTTCAGTAAGCGTTTGAAGTCGTTTATTTGCCTCAACATTAGTTGCCCATATTTGCATTCTCCTTATATTGTTTAAAATGAAAGCGTAAAGCTCTATAGAGATTTGCATTTGCGGTTCTTATGTGCTTAAAATCTGATATTCAAGAAGCAATAAGAACACTTGCTCTAGGACTTGTGTACCTATTAGGGGACTCAGGAGCCCAAGGAAGCACTGCGCCGAATATTCAGATTTGATGAGGACGCTAATGGCAAACACTTCACCTCTGCTATTGCGTTCCTCCCTTTTTTTTTTTTTTTCCTTTTTCTTCACCTTTTGGAGCCTCTCCTACCTCTCCCTAAAAAAGCGCTATTTGGCTCCGTCTCTTATTTCTCTTGGAAACCTAATCTTTCTCCCTCCCCCTCGCACCCTCTCACTTTCTTCATTGTGCTTCGCTTATTTCACTTTATTTTTATTTTCATTTTTTT